>JAXGGA010000298.1:0-260353 GCA_038373865.1 Uloborus plumipes
ATTTTGTTTTCATAACATACATCTGTATTGTCAAATTTCCAATTCATCATCAACCCTCTTCTGTTCAGGATCTTTTCGAGCTTTTTACAAATTTTGCAATTTGAAATGAATTAAATGTTATGTATTTACCCCAAATTTAGCAACTATACATAGCTTTTAAGTCTCTTGAGAGTCTTGACTGCAACGGTTTTTCCTGGGACGTTTCATACGAGGATACGTTTCGAAGACCGAGATTTAACAGTTGCATACATTGTTTAATCTGGAACATATAGTCTAAGAGCAACGTTTCGGGTGATTATTTTATAAGACGTCTGGCTCTGAAATATATCTTTCTCAATGCTCTTCCGAGCAGCATGCCGGGTGTTTGGCGGTCGAGAGTGGTTGCGTACCTCACGGAGCATCGCATTCTTACTGGAAAAATAGTTATTTTTTTAACCATTTTGGGGCAATTAGAAGGCTAAGCCTGTCGCAAGTATGTCACGTAATATATCAATGGAAAGCTCTCTTTCTTGCCTTTACAATGGTTTATAAGTTTTTATTTTACTTTCATTAAAAACGAAGTTGAAGTCATTTGCATGCAAAAAAATTTTTGTGATTTTTTGCACTTTTTTAACAGTTCTGTATTTTGTACAATTTTTGAAGTAGAAATCAAAAACTTGGAAGGGTTACTTGTCTTGTCATATACGTCTTTCACTCTAAATTTTATTAAAATCGGGAATAGTGAAGTCAAAAACTTTGATTTTATGACTGATTTGATGAGGAATTTGCAAAAAAAAAAAAAAAAGACTTAAAAATCATTATTTTTGCCATAAAAAGTGATATACATAGTAAAAAACGTAACCACTCTCGACCGATACTGCTCAGAAGAGCATAGGGAAAGATATATTAAAGAGCCAGACGTCTTAAAATTGTTGTTTTTTCGACGTTGTTAGCACTTAGATTATATATAATGGTCATTTATTGGAAAAAAAATAAAAGTTCTATTATGAACTTTAATTTCACATTAATTGTTATTCACTACATTGACATATTCAGTATTGAAAACGCACTCGCAGAAACAGACGATAATAAAATTATTAAGACTAGTGAGCAAAGAATCAGTAAAAGAACTTCCTCCGCATTTTTTCCCCTTTTCTCCTCGATATTCGATATTTGTCACCAGCTGGGCTAAGACATTTAACCTATTAATTGTGAGAACCAGGAACCTTTCTTGACTTCAGTATTACGCAGTTTTTTTTGCTTTTTTTTTTGCTATATGGACAGACACAATAAATCAAATTGGAATCATTAAGGTGGGAACGGCAAATGACGAAATGGTCAAAACAGATAAACAAAGGAGCAATTATAGAAAAAAAAAGATAATTTGCTCCACGATCTTTTCCATGTTTCTTCAGATTTAATATTCGGCACCCAATTGTGCTAAAAAGATTGACCCATTATGTTGGTGTGTGTGTTGGGGGGTGGGGGGTGGGGGGGGGAGATTCTATGTGACGTGAACTTTGTATTGAAATATTTCACTCTTACGTAGAGGCAGATTTACTTATTGAAATAGGATTTACACAGGCCTAAATGGTTATAAATGAAATAATGCTCAGTTTACTGCAGTGTAAAAAATACATGTTGTTTTTACCAGGGCTGCGGAGTCGGGGGCAAAATGGTCGACTCCGAGTCCGACTCCGGGCTTTTAAAACTTCCGACTCCGACTCCTGTTTTTTTTTTTTACTTATTTTTTTAGAGCTCGACTGAGGACAAATTTTTGCCGATGGGCCGATGCCGATTGTTGGCCGATGGTTAAAAGACGGCCAATGGCCGACGGGCCGATGTGTTCTGAAAATTTGTATATGTTAGTTTCAAAGACATGCTTTCACTATCATAAAATTTCACCCAAATCGGAGGTGGTCGGAGTCGGCATGTTTTTCAGCGACTCCGACTCCGACTCCTTTGGTCCAAAATCCTTCCGACTGCACCAGCCCTGATTTTTACAGTATAATACAGATAATTTTACTAAAATAAACTGCAAAACTGCTAATTTTACAGTAGTAGACTGTAAAATTGCTAGTTTACCGTTATAAACTGCAAAATTGCTAGTTTAGCAGTTCATTACTGTGCATTTTACGGTTTTAAACTTAACCTCTGCTGCCATCATTATACTGTTGTTTCTGTAGAATAATGCAGCCAATTTTATGGTAAAATTGTTAATTTTGCAGTAATAAACTGTAAGATTGCTAGTTTTACAGTGATAAACTGCAAAATTGCTAGTTTTACAGTTTATTACAGTGCTTTTACAGTTTTAAACTGAAACCTCTGCTGCCAGTATTATACTGTAAAAACAGCAGCTTATTTTTGCTGTGCAGTGATTTTATGGAGATCCATACTTCAATACACTCCATAAGAGAATCATGCCTACTTCGGCGGTGTTCTTTCTTCCCTTTTCACAAGATTAGCTTTTTCGGAACCAGCAAAAAAAAAAAAAAAAAAAAAACACTTATCAAACAAATCAATGGAGCTCACTCTCAACGAGTTAAAACGGGCAGCACGAGAAAACTCGCTCACCTGTTGCACCCGAGGGATGGGAGAAAACTCGATAATCGACAATGCACCCATTTTCAATTAATAGGTCTCAATTCATCCCGCTTTGGAAAAGTCTCGCCTCCCTAATGACAGCTCCCACAGAACAATCCCCCCTTTCCGGGGTAATTGGGAGGGGGGGGGGGAGGGTAACTGATGGCTGTTCTACTTCTGGGTGACGCTCTTGGGCCCGAATTATTCTCGTAGAGCATTGAACGAGAAGCTATCCCGAGCAAGGAGGTGATCAAGAGCGACTTGATCGTAAGTCTAACAAGGAAACCGCGCGATTGTGTAATAATAATAATAAATAATACTGTCAGTCGAAATAAAACATGTTTCAGGGAGCATAAATTATCTTCCTTCAGTTCTCGTATTCCCGTTATTAAGTCTTAAAGTCTGCCGAAATGTTACACTGTAAAAAATATATGTTTTTACAGTACAATAGAGCTAATTTTACAGTAATAAACTGTAAATTTTTCTAAGTGAACAGTAATAAACTGTCAATTTTTCTAATTTTACAGTAGCAGACGGTAAATTTTTCTAATTTTACAGTAGCAGACTGTAAATTTTTCTAATTTTACAGTAATAAACTGTAATTTTTTCTAATTTTACAGTAGTGGACTGTAAATTTGCTAGTTTAGAGTAATAAACTGTAAAATTGCTAGTTTCACAAGTCATCATTGCGCATTTTACAGTTTTAAACTGGAACATCGGCTGCCAGTATTCTGCTGTTGTTTTTACAGTGTAATACAGCCAATTTTGTGGTAATATTGCAAATTTTACAGTAATAAACCGTGAAATTACTAGTTTCACAGTAATAAACAGTAAAACAGCTGGTTTTGCAATTCATTACTGTGCTTTTTCTATTTCAAACTGGAAACTCTGATGCCAGTATTATACTGTAAAAACAACAGTTTTTTTTTTTTTTTTTTTTTGCACACAGAACATAGAATGTAGAGTGCAGGAATGGTCAGCCGAATTAAAATCGGGGCCGAATCCACTCGTCATATACTGCGCATTGCTACGGCTAATGAAAGTAAATTGAAGGCTATTGCAAAAACACGCCGGCCACGTTGTCCATTTTTCTTTTTCCCACGCTACCCGCCAAATCCGACTGCTCGGGGAAAAAGTTCGATTTCTAATGACCGACTCACTCACTGGAACGAATGTTCGCAGGTTCTTGGCCCCAGGCCACACCGCGCGCGCGCTGCGATTCTTTATTATTAGTCTGGCTCTGCTGGGTTCCTGATCATTGCGCAAGACATAACGCAATGGGTGGCACCGAATGACAATTTCAAGTTTAAACTATTCTGCTCGTTGGGGGGGGGGGGGGGGGGTGCAAGATTTCGGAGAACGATGACCCGCGGAAATCTTTCCTCGCATTTACATTCAATTGTGTTTGTAAAAGGAAACATAAAGCATTTTTTCTTTATGCTCGGAGAAAAAATATCTTTCATTTCTTAGATTGGAAATCTTTAGAGGATTATAGTTGTGTGTTTTTTTTAACTCTTAAATTAATTTGGGACATGCCAAATTTATTTAACATTGATTTTGTATGTATATTTTTGTTTTTTTTTTAGTTGAAAATACATCAAACATATACGGTAAGTACTCCAGTTGTCGGCCACAATGACATAAAACTCCTCATAAATAGTCCGTTTTTAATTCAAAATCAGATATGGCGCATGCACACATTCATGTACCTATCCTGAATCATCAACCCAGTGGCAGTTAAGTTTTGGATACTTTTTTTGAATGAGTAATGAGTCATTTCATTTTGAATGGTGTGCCCGTCATCCAAGATTGCGATTCTGCTTATTTTTCAGCTAAGATGATTCTGTGGCCGGCTACTGGGGCATTTACTAATGTTGACAACAGCTTGGGTTTTAACATTTTTTTTTTAAATTTCTGAAACAAGTAGGTGATTCGCTATCAGAAAGGTTCATTCTAAAGTTTTACCTTGTTTTTGTTGCTGTATTGATAGCTGAAAGTTCTAGGTTAGCCAAGATCCACAAAAGATTTCTTAAATGGCCGACTACTGGAGCACTTACCCTATACCGAGTATAAAATTTTTGAAAAGCAGCAGGGTCTAAGGCCCCCTACACCTTAGGACTCCTAAGAAAACTGTTTTCGATCGCAGGTACCAATCGTCAGCTTGTCAGCGAAGGGCAAGGAGTGGTATTTAAAAGCTTCCGCATGATTCCAGGATTCAAAATACTAAATTAATATAAGACTTCTAAGTCCCGTCGCGGAGCGGCCGTTGGGGCTTAAAGGGTTAAAGGTGTTCCGCTATTCCCAGGGGAGTCGCGACCCTGCAATGATTAATTTAGTTTTATTGATACAATGATTTCTTATCCGCTGTGACGGTGACAAAAACTATGCTGCAGACTTTCACTCGAATTAACATTCTTTAATAACATTAATTTTGCGATTTGTTTTACTATTGTTCCTAATGTTATGGTTCAGTGACATACATTGAAATCAGTGGTCGGAAGTAGCGCGCTACAAGTAGCGAAACAACTGTAGTAACTACATTTTTTAGTAATAGTTTGTAGTGTAGCGCACTACTTTTTGAAAAAAGTAGGTTAGTGAGTAGAGCGATGCAAAAAAAATAGTACTAGTTTGTAGCGATTTTTGAAAACTACTTTTAAATTAAAAAAAATTAAATAAATGGAAAACAATTAAAAAAAAAAAGCGAACGGAGGAAAAAAAACAAGGTGTTTTTTTGGCGAATATTCGTAAATTGTAAAAATAGTAAAAAAAAATCTAAAAAGTACAAATTTTAGCAAAAAAAAAAGAAAAAAAAAAGGAACAAAAAGGAAAAGTAACAAATGAATTCAGAGACAATTCCTATTTCTATTCCATATTCAAATGTGGAAATTTATTAATGTAAAGCACTTTTCGAATTTTTTCGGTCGATTTTCCAACGGTGTATTATTTTTATTTATTTATTTTTTAAAAAGTAGCGAAGTAGCAACTACATTTAAAAAGCAGTGTAACTTGCTACATTAAAAAAAAAAGTAGTTGTAGTAGTAGTTCGCTACGAAAAATATGTAGTTTTTCCAACCACTGATTGAAATATATTGAACAGAATCAGACGAATGGACAAGCATTAATCGGTGTTTCTGAAACAAATTTGCAATGAAATTGAATAAAATTGAATTATGAGATAGTCATAAACGTGACAAACAGTAAAATGGACATGCCAACGGAAAAAGAAAACAAAGAAAGAATTTACTTCCTTTTTTTTTGAATTTTGTGTTCTTTAAGTAAATTTTCTCTGCAGAAAAATTTTCTCATGTCGCGATTTCAGAAAACAGAAAAAAAAAAACTTTAACAGTAAAAATGTTTTAAATTCCTTTTTGATAATTTTGAAAGGGTGCTGTAGCCCTATCAGCCCACCCCCTGAATACGCCACTGACAGGACCCAACATATGAACTAATCGAGCCCTCTCTCCTTGCTACGCCCCTTTTTCAGGCGGCCCTGCACGTATAGACCATTGCCCTCGGTGCAACTCGAGAAACGGTGAATACGTGACCCTCTCCACTGCGAAAAGATGCGTTCCAGCACGAAGCAAATGGTTCATTGTTGGTGAACGGGACACTTCCGAAGGCCAGCTCATTAGCGGCCCCGGCTCCGATACCGAAAAGGTCCCGATATATTCGCTATGCAAAAAACAATGGCCGCAGCCTCGGAACAAGCACGCGTTTGTGATCTAAAATTCAGCGGCTATCGTCATAAAAGCATGTCATGTATACACTGCAGAAAATAGGCTGTTGTTTTTACAGTATCTGAAAGCAGAGGTTCCAGTTTAGAACTGTAAAAGCTCAGTAATAAACTGTAAAACTAGCTGCTTTGCAGTTTATTACTATAAAATTAACAATTTTACAGTTCATTACTGTACACAGTGGCGTATCCAGGGGGGTGCCAAGGGACCGATGCACCCCCCAAGATTTTGTAAGATTATAAAAAATGGTGACACCGAATTTTGAAAAAACATGTAACCTTCATGTAAATATGCTTCAGGTTTTTTCAATGAAAAATACTTTATGGACACTGAAATATTGTCATATTATTTTCGGTTTTCGGCAATAAGAAGCAAAGCTAACTGTTATTCTGTAACTGTGGAAATGAAAGAGGAAAATGAGCGATGTACCCGCGCCTTATTGTTCTTGCATGATATTCATTTTTGTGAAAAAAAAAAAAAAAGAACAATCTTTGAGCAACGTTCAATAGAAAAAATTAAATCGAAATACTGCGTTTTTAAAGTTTCGCCATTTTTCTTGATTTTTTTTCCTTTCTCATCAGTGTCGATGTTCGATGTGCACCCCCCTCCCCCCCAAAATCGATTCCTGGATACGCTACTGACTGTACAACTAGCAATTTTACCATAAAATTAGCTGTATTATAATGTAAAAACAACAGCATAATACTGGCAGCAGAGGCTCCAGTTTAAAACTGTAAAATGCACTGTAATAAACCGTGAAACTAGGCGTTTTGCAGTTTATTACTGTAAAACTAGCGATTTTACAGTTTATTACTGTAAAATTACCGTTAAATTAGCTGTATTATACTGTAAAAATATCTATTTTTTACAGTGTAAGATTTTATAGAGATGGGTTCCACTTTAAACGCCACCTTGCGGCAATCCGATAATGCCGTTGTTATTTTTTGATTGGATAATTTTTAAATTTTAATTCAGAAATGAACCAATCGTTCATTTTTCGAAGAACTCCGGTGGATGGCAGTGTATCGTGAACCGAGGGCATTTTGCAGCTATTGGCGATGGATCCGAACAATATTCGAATTAAATTTTTTGATTGGTTGATTTTTAAATTTAAATTTAGAAATGAACCAATCGTTAATTTCTCTTCCTCGAAGAATTCTGGTAGATGGCAGTATGTTGTGAACCAAGAATGAAATTTTGCTCTGTGCTAAAAACCAGTTAGTTGCAGGCATTTAGTATTTAGGAGGCGTTGTTATAATATAGCTAATTTTATAGTAACAAACTGTAAAAATTGTTCATTTTACGGTATTAAACTGTAAAATTGATAGTTTTACAGTAACAAACTAAAAATTGCTGCTTTACAGTAATAACCTGTAAAATTACTAATTTTACAGTTTATTACAGTGCATTTTGCAGTTTTAAGCTGGAACCCCTGCTACCAGTGTTATACTTTTTGTTTTTCCATTATAATACAGCTAATTTTGTGGTAATAAACTGTAAAACTGCTGCTTTATAGTAACCGTACTTAAGTGTTTAAGGAAGCCGTAGCAAAGAATAGTGAATAACTGAATCATTTCTGTGGGCACTGGTGCGGAAAATAATTTGCTCAAGTTACTCGGGAAACGTTTGAAAAGAGTTGATTGGGCTGTGGCAAGCTTATTTTGACTACTAAAAAATTCGTTATAAATATCAATTTCCTTGGAGTGTTGTTTAAGTGCCATGTCGGTGTCTTTTTAAATCCATCATTACCATAGTTGCACTGTAAAAAAATAGATGTTTTTACAGTATAATACAACTAATTTTACAGTAATAAACTGTAAAACTGCTAGTTTTACATGACGTACTTGCGACAGGTTTAAGTTTCCAATTGCCCCAAAATGGTTAAAAAAATCACTATTTTTAAGAGCAAAAATGTGATGCGCAATGAAAAACGCATCCACTCTCAGCCAGTGGCGTATCCAGGGGGGGGGTGCCAAGGGACCAATGCACCCCCCCAAGATTTTGTAAGACTATAAAAAATGGTGGCACCGAATTTTGAAAAAACATGTAACCTTCATGTAAATATGCTTCAGGTTTTTTCAATGAAAAATACTTTATGGACACTGAAATATTGTCATATTGGTTTCTGTTTTCGACAATAAGAAGCAGAACTAATTGTTATTCTGTAATTGTGGAAATGTAAGAGGAAAATGAGAGATGTACCCGCGCCTTATTGTTCTTGCATGATATTCATTTTTGTGAAAAAAAAAAAAAACACAATCTTTGAGCAACGTTCAATAGAAAAAATGAAATCGAAATACTGCGTTTTTAAAGTTTCACCATATTTCTTGATTTTTTTCCTTTCTCATCACAGTGTCGATGTTCGATGTGCACCCCCCCCCCCCCCCCCAAATCAATTCCTGGATACGCCACTGCTCTCAGCCGCCAGACATCCCACCCAAGCAGCACACTTCGTTTTTTAAAGGTTGTAAAATGGTTATTAACGTTATAACAACCGCTTAAAAACGTTATAAAACGTTTAAAGGTTATTTGTGCTACCTTGGCACATGCTGCTCGGAAGAACACATTGAAAGATATATTGAAGAGCCAGACGTCTTAAAATAATCACTCGAAAACGTTACAAACTCTTAGACCATAAGTTTATGTAAAAAGTTTGAAGTTCTAACTAACAATGCGTCTATTAATTTGGCCAGTGGTCTACACCTACATAATTTTTTTCTTCTTACCTCTTTTCCTTTTTGATGGGCCAGACACATCCTATTTGTACTTTAATTGCCCCGCGCGGGCCGCACCTTAGCCTAGAGGAGCCGGACCGTAACGAAGGGGGGAGGGGGGGGGGTGATATTTGAATAGATGCAAGCATGATCAGAATAAAGAGCAGCCACGTAATTTCCTGAAACATGAAGCCATTCATTTGAATTGAAATAATAAAAGCAAGAGACGAAACTGAATAACTTAGAGTGGGTTGCAAGTTTGTGTCGCGGGGGTGCAGAGAAGCGTCAGGGGAAATGCCGGTCGTTGAATAGTGTTCGTTAAGCGGTTTGATTGATTGTTTTACATTTTGCCTTGCCCTCGCCATTTTCTGACGACATCCAGTCATGAATAACTAATAAGGCAGCGTGGGCCGCAGTCTAAGACGGATGTAGTTTACTATTTATACATCTTTTTACTATGTTACACTGTAAAAAATTTAATTTTTACAGTATAATACAGCTATATTGTTTAAAATGAATGTGGTTTTTACAGTAAAATATCGCTAATTTTATAGTAATAAACTGTAAAGAATGCTAATTCTACAGTAATAAATAGTAAAATTGCTAATTCTACAGCAGTAAACTGTAAAATTGCTATTACCGTGCATTTCGCAGTTTTAAACTGCAACCTCTGCAGCCAGCATCACTGTAAATACTACCGTGCTAAGCGCAAAAGTGGTATCTACAGTCGAGCTCAAACTGAGATATTACTCCTTAAAGTTTTTTCCACCATGTATTTGATTCAGATGAAACTTTTTCAAAATTTTTAAAAAAATATTTTCTGCTGTCAAATGACCATATAAGTTTGTATTTAGGTAAAATACGTCACAGAGAGCCACCTGGTGGCGATGACTCAATTTTGTTAAAAAGGACGGATACGACTTTTGTGCTTTGCAAGGCAGAATAAAACAGATAAATTTTACGGCAATAAACTTAAATTTTTAGCTTTACAGTACGAAACTGTAAAATAGCTAATTTTACTGTTTATTACTACCCATTTAATAGATATTAGCTGTATCATACTGTAAAAATAACAGTATAATACTGGTATCAAAGGTTCCAGCTTAAAACTGTAAAATGCACAGTAATAAACTGAAAAATTGGCAATTTTAGTTTATTACTGTAAAATTAGCAATTTTTGCAGTTTATTATTACAAAATGAGCTGTATTATACTGTAAAAACAACATTTATTTTCCAGAGTAGTACTCTGGATATTTTGCAACTGTTGTCCTTTTCTCCCCGCGGCCCTACACCAAAATCCGTTTTACAGTGGATCAGATTATTCTACCAAATGAGTTAAAATTGATTTCCACGAAATCTCTCATCAAGAGTTCTTTCAGATAAGGGAATTGGCGTGGTTCCCAAGAAAGAAACTGTATTTTAGAAACAAAAGCCTTGCTTTTCAGAGATCGCCATCTTTGAGCTGGCCAATAAGTTGCTCAAGCGATTGAACTGCAAAAAATTAGTTGTTGTTTTTCCACTCCAGTATAATACTGGTACAGAGGTTCCAATTTAAAACTGCAAAAGCACAGTAATAAAGTGTAAAACTAGCTATTTTACAGTTGATCACTGTAAATCTAGCAATTTTACCATAAAGTTTGCTGTGTCTCACTGTAATAAACAACAGTAGAATATTAGCAGCACAGGTTTCAGTTTAAAACTAAAACGCGCAGTAATAGTTTGTGAAACTAGCAATTTTGCTGTTTATTTCTGTAAAATTAGCAATTTTACAGTTTATTACTGTAAAATTAGCTGTATTATATTGTAACAACATTAGTGTTTTACAGTGTGATTCACTACTTCCATTAAATCACTCTACGAAATGAATGAAAATTGATTCCCATGAAATCTCATCAAGAGTTGTTTCAGGAAGGGGCGTGGATCAAGAAACAAACTGTGTTTTAGAAACAACCGCCATCGTATTTCCAGAGGTCGCCATCTTTGAGCTGGCCAATAAGTTGCTCAAGCGATTGCATTTCCATTTATTTTTGGCAAAGCAGCATTCATTCACACGAAATGCCGGAGAAACGAGATCTTGGAGTAACGCTATCTCCATACACGCATTTTTTTTTTTTTTTGCTCTCTTTTTTTTTATCGCTTACTTTATGAATCGACTCAACTTTCGAACACTGACGCCATTGAGGAACCCTTTTTTCCAATGGGTTTTCTGTTTCACGCACCCTCCTTGCGATAGGAAGGGAAAAAAATGATGAAAGGGCCTTCTGTTTGTTGGGCATCTCCAGTTTCGCGTTTCTACAACAACATGGTGCTACGACAAGCCAACGTGGCAGCCATTTTTAAACCCAATCCACTGAATTACTTACTTTTTTTGTCGCATTTAGTGTCTCATTATGCATTGATAGCACTATGTATTAAATCAGTGTCCTTCATTTCTAGAAAGAGGCAGGAGCTACTATATTAAGTCGAAAAAAAAAATCTTCAGAAACATTTACACAAATCAAAAACTAACGAGTGCCAAGGAAGCAAGTCACCCATTCCTTCACAGCTATCAAATTAAGATAATTTGATAACGAAATGTACATTTTAATTCGTCCGATAACTTTCTATACATAAAATAATTCCTTCTCTATTCTCGGAGTGAGGCAAGGGCGTAGCTAGGGGGGTGCAGGGAGGTGCAGCTGCACCCCCTAGATCGGAGCCAATAGGAGGTCACTGTGACCTCCCATTTTATTTATTTTTTGACAAACCATCCATTATACCATCCATTGGTAAAATGTGTGCATGCCTGAATAAAGTATAGTTTCTTTGAGTTCATAATTTCTTCCTTTTTTGTGCAAATAGAATTTCAAGCCTTTTTTTTTCTTTCTTTCTTGCTTTTTTCTTTCTGTTTTTATTGAAAAATATTGACTTTTATGCTAATTTTTGGGAACTTTATATAAACTGCATTATATCTAGTATTGATTACTTTTCAGAAAATGATAGTAAGCTTGCCTGTTTTCGAGGAGATAATTTTTAATTTACCGAATGAAACTCAATTTTACTGAAGGATTAAAATATAAATAAATAAAATACAAGAATGCATACTTATCTATGTCTACCAAAAGAAACGTGAGGTATCACGAAAATAAATAAATTAATTAATTAAAGAAAAAAAATAAATAAAATAAAGAAGTTCAGCCTTGCAATACTGTCTCACTGTTTTCAAATTTCATCAGCCAATTTGTATCGGATAAGAACTTTTTGGGAGGTCACAGTGACCTCCTATTGGGGTGCCACTGCTTGCACGCCCCTAACGTGAGTCCTGGCTACACCCTTGGAGTGAGGGCGTGTTAAATTTCAACTACTTCTTTTACATGCAATACACCGCCAACTCGGTTCTTCCATCCAAGGACTGCAGCTTCGTGCTTATTGGCACTCGTCAGCCTGGAATAGGAAGTAACCGAGCTGTAGGTAGAAATCCTCGTATAGAAGCCAAGAGAGCCGAAGGAACTGTGTTCTAATTTTGCATTAGCTACCTTTTTTTTTTTTTTGGCTCTCTTTCTGCCTTAGTTCTGCTTTAGGGACGGGGACTCGCTGCTTTATAACTTCTTTTACATTTATAATCTGTTGGAAGAAGGTTGGGTTTGCGTGTCAAGTCTCCCCCACAAGAAACTCTCCCAGAATTTACTTAACATCGTATATACAGTCGAACCCGCTTAATGGAATAGCCATTTTGCCAAGAAAAAATATTCTAATAAGCGAGATATTCCATTATTCGGGATCAAAATAGTGCATTATAGCGGTTTGTCGCATTGAAAATGTACTACATTAAGCGGGATATTCTTTTAACCGATATTCTAATAAGCGGGATCGACTGTACTAAGATTCGAGATACAGTCGACGCTCGTTATAACGACCACACGTTATAAAGACCATCCTAATATAACGACCGGTGAGAAAAACCCCAACTGTATCCCAATATACTCTATGTTCTATCTGATCTCTTATAGCGACCACTCGTTATAAAGACCGTTTTCTGTAGGACGAAGACGGTCGTTATATCGAGCGTCGACTGTATTTCAGCTCTGTAAGCGCACTTCAGGAATTAAAAATCTGAAATATGCCTCAAATTTTTTTTTTTTTTGGGGGGGGGGTGTGCCGGTGCCTATCGTCGTTGTGATGAAAGACGCTATTTCTGGAGTTACCACTTGGCGAACACTAAAATAAAGACTGCATTTCCATCTAAGGAGTCAAGCGGCCTTCTTCAGGGGGTGCCTCTGGTGCGTGGTGCAACAACGTTTCACCCTTAACCCTAGCATCCCTTTTTAGGGACGGTCCAAAAAAGGGTCTGAATTTCCCCAAAATGAACATTTCAACCAAATAATAGTGTTCAATGAGTACCTTGGTATTGTTTCAATTCGTTATTAACAGATTGCAGCACATAAGCATTGTAAAGTGTGTTCTGTACCAGTTTTAACATGATCTTCATCAAAAATGACATCGTTCACAATCTCAAGAAAAAAAAGCTAAGTTTTCAAAGTGATTCCCAGCTTCCCAGTTTATGTCCATTGCTGATTTTATTTCTTCTTATAAAATGTCTTTTTAAATATTATATCGTAGGCAGAAAAAAAGTTCAGTAAAAAAAGTATGTACCTTCTGGGGTCTGTCGTAACTTTCAAGGGGCGATTTTTCTTTCCCTTATAAAACAATTATTTTTTACATAATATTTTTTTTAATTATTTTTCCTGTCCATTAAACACTGTTTGTAACCAGTATACAAAATATCTTTGGGAAAAAAATGTCAGGCATTAATGGGTTAAAGGTGCCAATGTAGGGACCCATTTGTAGGCGGACAACCATTCACACGCACTACGGCACATAAGGAAAGGACAAGAGAGAGAAAGGACATCCATGCCCGAATCAGGATTCGAACCTGGTACTACTCTACTTCTCTGATCACAAGATAAGATGATCGGCTTTTCAAAGATATTGAGTAATAATGGAAGCACCTGCTGGGCACCTTGGAGATGGAGTGGTCCCGGGTTTGAATCTTGACTTGGGCATGGATGTATTTTCTCTCTCTCTCTCTCTTGTTCTTTCTTTGTGTGAATGTGTCGTTGTACTGGGAGAGGTTCCCTACCCTGTAAAAGGGCAGCATGCAGTTGTCGTCTGCGGGCAGAAATAGCGTAACAGAAATGCCAAATAATTCGAAGTTTTACGGTTTTCCATTTCTTTTAAATGGATTACTATTTTTTTTTTTATTAGTACACTGTAATTTGGAACACAGTGATAAGCTTTTCCAGACACTCAGATGCAGAAACTTTTTTTCTATTAAATTCTCGGATAAAAATTTAAATATGAAGAGGTATTTCCGGAACTATGGGCCGTGGTCGATATGAAACAGAAAATCCAAACGTTTCGTCGAGCTCTGCGGCCGACATCATCAGTAGTGAGTTTGGTGTGTCTGATCAGCAGAAATTTAAATATTCTTGAAACAAAATAACAAAAAAATAACACAGTCGAACCTCGTCAAAACGAACTGAAATGCAACTTTAAAATCAATTCGCGCAAATAATTGGAAGGGCTCGCAATCATAGCTGGTCTAAACAGTAATTCGTTTTAAGCGTGTTCGAATTAACGAGGTTCCATTCTCTCTCCTGCCCTTGTCCTTTCTTTGTGTGACTGTGTTGTTGTGAGAGGTTCCCTACCCTGTAAAAGGGTCCCTATGGCATGTGGAAGTACTGTGAAAGTCGGACATCACACCAAATAACGGTACAGTTGGAAAAGTGAAGGAGAGCACCTCAAATTTCCAACCTGGCTGGCACAGGACAACAACAACAACATGTCCCCTAGATGCTGGGTAACCCCCACGTTCTTTCTTTTATGATTTCACAGTTAAAAATTAGCATCACTTTTGACTTATAATTGTGGAAAGAAGCATGCAATGCAACAATATTAAATGGTTTCTAATCAATATAAAAACTGTAAAACTAGCTATTTTACAGTTTATTACCACAAAATTAGCTGTATTCTACTGTAATAACAACAGTGTAATACTGGCAGCAAAGGTTCCAGTTTAAAACTGTAAAATGCACGGTAAAAAACTGTGAAACATACAATTTTATTTTAGTAATGTAAAATTAGCAATTTTTAGTTTGTTACTATAAAAATAGCGGTATTATACTGTAAAAACATCTATTTTTTAGTGTGTAACAATTTTTTTCTTCTTTTTTTTTGGATGGGGGGGGGGGGGGTGCGTACGTCCCTCTGTCCCTTGGAAACGCCAATGGCTTTCGCTTCACACCGATCGTGATCCGGACCAAACATGGCCGCTGCCGCGCCTGTTTGAGTCGCGGAAGGATGGTAACAGGTGCGCGCTTGACACCCGAGGAACCCTCATCTCCTTCTCGGCTGCTGGGAACGGGATTTCTTGTTGCATAAACTTGCCTTATCGCGCTTGTTTCCAAAAAGAAACACGAGTTTACACAAGTTGGTTTTAAAATTTTATAAGGAATTTTTCTTTGTATGAGTTTAGCGGCAATGAAAAAAGTTTCTTTTCATTGAACAAGTATTTATATTAAATTAAAAATTTAAACAATCCCTGACTGCCGCTCTCATATTAAAACGAATTTCTCTTGTCCGGCCATTAAGCATTTAATTGTTTCCGAGAGGACTTGGTAAACAAGGGAAAGGAAAGATAATCTTTACTAGTCAAATTTGCTAATCGCAAGAGCGGAATAAAGAGGGAAAATTGAAAATTCTTATACTAAAATCAATTACAAGTATTTCAAACGTTAACAAATAGAAACTGGCTACAGATAAACATTTTAAATCATTGACTTTTCTTTCCTTGTCGGTCGACAATGATATCGGTTTCCAATCCTGTAGATTTAAGATTCAGCCGCATTTGCTAAAAACGTTATAATTCGAGTTCTGTTTTACATCTAAGTTCCGAACACATCTTATCAGACGAAGAAAATTTATTTATTTCTTTTGCTACTATTGTTGAAAATTTCCAGAATGTTTTCACTTCAAAAACCTCAAAAAAGGTTTTTAATTAATATCTTTGCCAATTAATGTCATCCGAAGACGCGATCTAGCTACGAACATTTGACATCACTTTCACTTTTCAAACAAGTCTTTTTTTCAAAATCAGTCTATCCGTTTAGGCTGTAGAATGCTACAGACAGCTACACAGATCGACAGATACATAGACACGTCAAACTTATAACTCCCTTCCTTGTTGTGTCAGGGGTTAAAAACTAAACTGCCCTGCAGTTTTCAAAGAAGGCATAACTGTTTGGTTGGCTTGTTTGGATTTACTGGCACAAGAGCCTTCAAAGGCTATACGGCGCCAAACGATATAACAATTTAAAAACATTTTTAAAACAGACACATATTTGAAGTTTAAAATCTTAACTAATCGATAGAAAGAAATGACTGACAATTTTAAGTAAAATCAGAAATACATATCAAAACAAAGACAAAACACACAAGACAAAATTAAGAAATAAAACCAATTTCGTGTAAAAAGGGTAAAAAATTAGATAGGTGAGTCCCCAAGTAATTCCGTCAAAGATGGATAAAAATGATTAAAATATTTAAAACGTATGCGATTAAAATTTGGGCAATTGCATAAAATATGTAACACTGTCTGATTAACATTGCATGTGTTGATAGTGGGGCTGGTTCATGACAAAGAAGGTATTTATGAGTGAATCCCTGGCTCCATTATGAGGTATAACTGGAGAAGAAAATGTATGGGACGTCGGACGTCAACCTTCACACCACAGAGATATCCCCACTTTCATGTGAAAACGAAAACAGCACGTCTCCTCGACTCCTCCGACTCCCCAAATACCCGGGACAGCCAGCAGGTCGTCGATCTTTCTCCATTGTCTCCCCGGTATTATCGGACAAATGTCCTCTAACGAAGCCAATAAAAGAAATAATCTTATTTAACGGTCATCACGCCAGAAGTGGGTGGACATTCCCTTCTGGAATCCCATCGGACACAAGCCGGATGACGAGCCGACAGTTCCGTTAAACGGATTAAATTGCGTGACGGACGACGAAACGGACACGCGTGTGGTCCGCACGGACACCAGCAAACGGCACATTGTCTTTGTCTCCACGAGAGAAGCGAGAGACAATGGGGGGATCAAACCGATTTGTTGCCAATCTCGAGAGGTCCCATTTAAAGTCGTCTGATACTGTCGTTGACCTTGGCCATTAGTGAGGATGTTCGACATTCCACCCCCTACCTCCCCCTCGTTCGGTCTTCTTTCTGAAGAATGAGGAACAAGTCTTGAGGAGTCAGTTTGTTTGCCTTTCCGAGTCGTTTTGTCAAACAATGCTGTAACTACACGAGCAGGAAAGAGAGAAAACTAGTTTAGATTGAATTGGATTGCTGTTATATAGTTGGTACCCGTGAAATGAATGCATGAATATTTACGTGGATGAATGGTACGTGACATGGATCTCGATTTTGACTGCCTGTAGTTAAGTGGCATTTCATTTTTCAACCAGTTTAAGAGTCTGTTATGCAAAAGCAGGTTGTTTACTCCGAATGATGTTTATGTCCATCACAATTCGCATTTATGTAAAACCTAATGTCATACGGATATCAACTAATTTTTTTTCAACTTCTCTTTTGACCTATTTCACGGGCCCTAAAATCCACGCAAACTTAGGGACGTAGCCAAGGGGTAGGGCCGTCCAGAAGATCCGGACTAGTGTCGCGCCGTACCTATGTGCAAAGTCGTGCAGCGCACGACGGAGCCAGAGCCTAAAAGACGCCGAGCTCTGCCGACCAAAAAAACTCAAAACACAAAAAAAACTTAAAATTGAAAATCCGAATAAAAAATATTGTTTATTACCTCCTTTACTGCTGATAACAAATAACGGGGCACGTATATATAGTATCACGAGATTGAAAAGCCGTTAACATTTAAATGGCTTTGATTAAACTAGCACACAAATAAATACGAGAGAATAACAAGGATTAGTTTCGAGCGTCCATTGTTTAAAATTTAAACTCCCCGTTGACAGTTTCTTTCTTTGTTTCTTACAGTTTATTTTATGGAGACTAAGTGAGAAAATTAGGTGAAGTATTGTAATGGAAACATAACCTTATTTCTGAAGTACATTTACGCTAAAAATAATAAAATAAAAATATTTTTGAAAAAAATATGAGCTGACTTCAAACTTTAATCACCAAGTGCTCTAAAAAGTGAAAAATAATTTTATTCTTTGAACACCATCGATACTACTTTTAAACATACGTTTCGAAGTCAGCGCAAAAACTACAGGTAAAATGATGCTTAACTATATTTTACCAGTGGTTGGAAAAACTACATATTTTTTGTAGCGAACTAAAACTACAACTACTTTCTTATAAATGTAGTTAACTACAGCTACAACTACTTTTTTTTTAATGTAGCGAGCTACACTACTTTTGAAATGTAGTTGCTACTTCGCTACTTTTTAAAAAATAAATAAAAAGAATGCACCGTTTGTGGATCGACCGAAAGAATTCGAAAAGTGGTTTATATTTAAAAAAAAACCTCATTCGAATATGGAATATAAATAGGAATTGTCTTTGAATTTATTTGTTACTTTTCCTTTTTGTTCCTTTTTTTTGCTAAAATTTGTCCTTTTTAGATTTTTTTTACAATTTTTACGAATATTCGCCACAAGAACCACCTTGTTTTTTTCCTTCGTTCTCTATTTTTTAATTTTTATCATTTATTTATTTTTTTTTTAATTTCAAAGTAGTTTTTAGAAATCGCTACAAACTACTATTTTTTTGCATCGCGCTACTCGCTACTCTACTTTTTTTAAAAAGTAGTGCGCTACACTACAAACTACTAAAAAATGTAGCTACTACAGTAGTTTCGCTACTTGTAGCGCGCTACTTCCGACCACTGTATTTTACCAACATTTTTCAGAGAAACCATTGAAAATGAATAACAGAATATTTGTACCAATACATAAATGTGTGGTTGTCAATGTTGTGTATGCGAATGCGATTAAATAACCTGAATCCATTAAAATTTATATTTAAAGTTCAATTATAGTTTCATTCGATTTAGTGTTTTTGTGCCAACTTCAAAACTTACGTTTAAAAGTAGTGTTGATGGTGTTCAAAGAATAAAGTTAGTTTTTACTTTTTAGAGCAATAATCGATGAAAGTTCTGAAGTTGGTTCAATTTCTTTATTTTTCAAAAATATTTTTATTATCTTGCTATTTAACATGTCTTCAATGTTTTACCATTTGTCATATGTGTCGCTGATATCCATTGAGTTTGAAGAACTTAATTTTATGTTGAATCATCCAGAAAAACATAAATTTTCTGTCAGCTCGTTTGAGATAAACATTTTTGTCGAGCTCGATCATTAAACCCGAAACGCGACACTTTTTGATGTTATTTTCCACCTTGTGTATCTCTCTTCGTCTTGAGGATGATGACAGCCGCTTTCCGCCTGAGTGGAAGAATGCGACGCCCCCCCCCCCCAAACCCCCACCCTCATCTTTCCCATTCCTGAAAGTATGGAAAATGAATGGGAACAGCAGAACTCAGTCATGCTTCATTCGATGGGGACAATTATCAGAGTGTGTGCTGGAATCTTTGGAACATCGAAAGTGCTTGCTTTCGAATTTCAGACACGAATCGAACGTCCGATTCGCTTTCACTCGTATTTTTCTTCCTGAAATTGTCCGTATTTTCTCGATGAATCTACACTGTAAAAAATAAATGTTGTTTTTACAGTATAATACAGCTAATATTACTGCAAAAAGCTGTAAAAATTGCTAATTTTACCGTAATAAACTAAAATTTCTACTTTTGCAGTACTAAACTGTAAAATTGCTAATTATACAGTAATAAACTGCAAAATTGCAAATTTTACAATTTATTACAGCGCATTCTACAGTTTTAAACTGGAACCTCTGCTGGCAGTGTTATACTGTTGTTTTAACAGTATAATACAGCTAAATTTTACGGCAATAAACTATAAAATTTCTAACTTTACAGTAGAAAAATGTATAATTGCCAGTTTTACAGTTTATTACTGTGCATTTTACAGTTTCAAATTGGAGCTTCGGCTGCCAGCATAAAACTGTAAAAACAGCAGTTCAGTTTTTGCTGTGTAGGGATGCACCAATGAGCAAATTGGCCCATTACCAATTAATCTGCTGTTGATAATCGGCTGAACCGTTTAATGATAAGGATGATTGTTTTTTTATACTACCAATTATACCAGCACGTTTTTTTCTCTCTTATACAACTCCGAGTTTAGAAATAGCAAAGTAATTTATTTCTGAAAGAAGATTTTTTTTTTTTTTTTCATTTTCCTAATTTTCCCAAAATAATTTCAATGTTTTATTGTATTTCTTAGAACCAATTTTCATATTTTTGTCAATAATATTACATTATCACTTTATTAATTATGTTAAATGGATACAAAAATTAAGAAGAAAGGGGGGGGGGAGTCTGTGATGAGCATTTCAAATTAGGAGTACTTTAAATTTAATTTCTTTAATTATTTGCAGCAATTTAATTCAAGAATTTTATTCTTTGTGAAAATTAGAGGTTATTTCTATAAGGAGAAAAATATTGCCTCATAAAAAATGTTGCAACATTGTCTATGTATATATTTATTCAAAGTAGGAGAATTAATTTGTTAAAATGTCTTTGTATCAACTATGAGGGTTATTATTACTGTTAATAAAACTCTAATTCATCATAGTTTCTTAGTGAAAGGATACTTTAAAGAAAAATATTTAAAAAACATGTTTTTTCGCAGATTAATCGACTCGATTTCGCCGATTATTAATAATCGACAAACGGGCCGCTTGTGGCCGATTAATCGGCGCATCCCTAGATGAACCAACGAACTTTTGACTGAATGAAAAATATATAGCAGAGAAGGCGATCACATTGCTTGGAATGTGTGGATATGATTCGAGGAGAAATGCTGCTGGAGGCGCAAGAGTTGCACTCCGCTAAGCGAGATAGTGATAGTGTGAGATAAGTTAAGAGAAGATAAGCCGTGTCTATCTTCTCTAAGCTCACCAGTAAAATTATACAGATCAACTTCCAGAGCTCACTTCTCCAATCGTTTCACCTCAGCAATTTGAGCTCGTTAGACATAGGTGGATTTAGGCTGTATATTCTGGGGGTGCAACAAACTGAGGTTTCCTCCGCCCCCGAAATTTCGGGTAATTAGTAATTTTTAGGAGGGAATCCGTGGAGGTCTGGACTTTGAGAAACTCTGAACTACATAATATGTTGTATTTTTAGGTTTTCTTTCAAATGAATTGTAGCAATTTATTTTCCAAAGTGTTCCAAGATGAAAATAATTTATTTTTTTCAAAATTTAAGTAAAATGTTGGGGGTGCGGGCCCCCCCTGACACCCCCGTAAGTCCGCCTATGTCGTTAGATATAGTGAAACACCTGAGGCCCATAGGTCACGTGCCGGGCATTGAGCTTTTTTTACTTCCTTTTACGTAGTAAAGGAAGTATTGTGATCACGAAAAAAATTTCACTCAAATTTCGGTCTAAATTTTGACTTTGCTCACCCCTGAGTGAATGTCGCGTAGTTTTTTCGACCTGTTAGCACGTGCATATGTACCTAACAACATACAAACAGCCGAAAAATTAATTTCGACCACCCCCGAGTAAATTACGACGAGTTTTCTCGTGACGTCTGTATGTACGTATGTGCGGATGTATGTGCGTATGTGGCTCGCATAACTCAAAAACTATATGCTGTAGAAACTTCTAGCTTGGTATGTAGGCTCTGAGGGGGGTCTAGTTGTGCACCTCCCCTTGTGATTGCATTCGAATGATCCTAAAGGGGTCTTTTACCCCTTTTTTGGGGTAAATCCATGTTAATTTCAATACAGACTCAAGTGATATGAATTGGCGCCACCACTTGGCGACATGTCGCCAAGCTTTTGGTCGCCAAGTGTTTGACCGCCAAGTGTTATCGCCAAGTTGGCGACAAAATTTGGCGAAAAAATTATTTTTTGAATTTGGGTTCAACTTGGCGCTATTGGCGATATTTTGCGAAAAATTCACTAAATGATATTAAAATCAGCAATATTTAGAAAAATAATCATTGTAAAATATTTTTTGCATTGTTTCGTGGTAGATTAGGGGAGTAAATATTTAAATTGTTACCTTGCTCACTCCAAGCACTTTTTTTAACACTTAAGGCAACTACTAAGAAATTTACACGTAAAAGAAAGTAGTGTGGGGTCCATACCAGATTTTTTTTTTTTTTTTTTGGCGCAAGGAAACAAATTTGACAAACTTAAAACAAAGTGGTGTTTCCTTCTCGCCAACAATTGCAGATTTGAGTAAAAGAAAAAAAAAAAAAACAACGGAAATAGAACAGAAACTACCAAGAAAATACTCTAAATAACTACAGTGAACTTTCACTTATGCGCCTGACCTAGGGACCGACAGAAAAAGGCGCATAAGTGAGAGAGACGTATAAGTGAACAAGCCTTTTTAAAGGCCTAAAACTCAACATAGGTTCTAATGAGAGAGTGAATGAGAATGTTTTTATAGAAAAGGGACGTATTAGGTTGGTGCGTATGAAATGTCGGATTCTCTTTACATGCGGACGTTTTTCTCCCTGTTTTCGTTATACTTTTGTCTTTGGCATAACCTCATTCATAGTCGTATTGTCCATTGCCAGAGACTCACTTCAGCAAAATAGGTTTTCTCGAAGGTCTTCCCTTTTGTTATTTCTTTTGAGTTTATTGCCGATATGAATTCTGCCGACACACAAAACAATTGCGAAACTGAACGAACTGGAATATGAAGTTTTGCAGCATCCACCATATTCACCGGATCTCTCGCCGACCGAATTTCATTTTTTCAAGCATTTAGAGCTGTTTTTAAGGGGCAACACTATGAAAATGAAGACAGTCTAAAGAACTCGATATCAGAGTTTATTAATTCTAAAGACCAAAATGTTTTTAAGACAGACATCTACGCTTTAAAATCTCGTTGGGAGAAGTGTATTGAAGCGAATGGAGCATACTTTGATTAAATAAACAGCTTTTGAAGAAAGATATGCAGTTTTATACAATCACTTAAGAATCCGAAATTTCATACGCACCAACCTAATATTACTACTGTTTGGCAATTACTGTAACGTAACTATAATGATCAAAAGAACACAAAAGTTGTAGCATACCTAATTACAAACTGTTCCCTTTAAAACGATGCATAATAGATAATTATCCCTCTCCGAACTCTAGTTTATGCGGAAAAAAAGCCTTCTGTGAGCAAGAAAGGCGAAAGATTAAAGAGGAAAGGGAAGAAAAATGCTTATTTTTAAAGAAAATAAATAAATTTTCATATATTTTAGGGAAAATTCGGCGCATAAGTGAAATATTTATCTTCAGAGCAACGCATAAACGAACGATACTATCATTGTTTTGCCATGGAATGTGCTGCTGGGACCATTCAAAATCGGCGTATAAGTGGAAAAGGCGTATAAATGAGGCGGCGTATAAGTGAGAGTTCACTGTATTAAGACTATAATACTCCCGTGGTAAAGACATCCCAAGTAGCACACTTCGTTTTTTAAAGGTTGTAAAATGGTTCTTAACGTTGTGAAAACGGATTGAAAACGTTTATAAAACGTTTTTTGTGCTACCTGGGATAAGTCATATCTGCACTTTTTAACAACAGGGCTCTTCTTCGAGCATCAGCAACATCAATGATGATGGATGAAGTTTCGGAGGAATAGTCCACCCTTTTCCCAAACCTACCAATCCCATGATCCCAACCCTCAGGTGTGGTCGCTTCTTCAAATCTATTTCATTTTCTCTTTATTCGGAGATTTAATCTGGAGTAAAGAAAGATGGATTTTCATCAGTGTCTGACGGGGAGCATTTCTAATTACTGAATGGACTTCCGCTAGTAATTAATGTTCCTCTTGGACAGCTCTAAAGACACAGAACACGCTCCAGACGGCGCTCTTTTTTTAATTAATCGACTTCACCACTTTGGTAGTCGACTGAAATAAGAATCATTTATCAGAGTTGCCTTACCACTGACTGCGGATGGAATGAATGAAACCGTCGTATTTCGAAGAATTATGAATACCATTTATTTTCTTCGTCTTTTTACTTCCTTTTATGTTGCGAAAGAAGTATTGTGAGCGCGAAATAAAATTTACTCAAATTTCAATCTAAATTTTGATTTTACTCACCCCCGAATGAATGTTGAGTCGTTTTTTCGACTTGTCAGCATGTGCATATGTACCTACGAACATATAATCAGCCGAAAAATCATTTTCGACTATCCCCAAGTTAATTACGGCGAGTTTTCTCGTGACGTCTGTATGTACGTATGTATGTGCGTATGTATGTATGTCGCATTACTCAAAAGCTGTATGCCGTAGAAGCTTCTAGTTTGGTATGTAGATTCTGAGGGGAGTCTAGTTGTGCACCTCCTCTTTTGGTTGCATTCGAATAATCCTAAGGGGGTCTTTTACCCCTTTTTGGGGTAAATCTGTTAATTTCGATGCCGAATCTGAAATGATGTTAAGATTTGGCGGCCACTTGGCGATGTATCGCCAAGCTTTCGATCTCCAAGTGTTTGTCGCCAACTTAGCGGCAAACGGAGAAAAGAATTATTATTAAAAGTTGGGTTCAATTTGGCGCTGTTGACGATATTTTGCGAATAATTGCTTTTTTTTTTTTTGAAGATTTCGACGCTATTTTGGAGAGATTGCGAAGCCGGGGTCATTTCCCGGGTTGTTTCGGCCGATATTTTGCGACTTAAAAAAAAGAAAAATAGTTTAATTTAAATGAAAATTTTATTCATTTGGTGAAAATGTTGCTCATCTTGTAAAGCATGCTGTTCTATTATTCTTTAAAAAAGGGCATCGAGGAAAATATCAATTGAAAAATGCGGAGGAAATACTGGTTCGGCATAAACGCAGCTGTTATGAAAAAGATTTTTTAAGGTATTTATGGGAATGTCTTGATGCAAACTATTCCAAGCTTCGTGAATTTTCCGTTTTTGTGGTCAAGAATTTATGAAAGGCTCGTGTTTGAAATCATGAACTTTTCTTCAACAAACTGGTATTAGTTCGGTACTGGTTGAAGCTGCCTTCATGTCACCTTCAACAATTGGTATGTTTAGCAGTTTTACTTTTATTAGTAAAAATATTGGAATGCAGCTTTGGCACAAGAAGCAAAATCAATCTTGATTGTACTAGAAAAAAAAACTTACCTTCGTTTGAGACCCTTGATTTTATTGGGTGTTCTTTAACCAATTCTGCCTCCTTTTCATTTTGATAAGAATAGCCTTATTTGGTGCTTTTCTAAACAATGTTGTAACAGAAAAACAGCCTCTGTTTTACGCCGGAAGTGGTGTGTTGGAGCAATTTTAATTGCCCTGCAAAGTTTTTAAAACATCAGACGTCGATTTTTAAAAGTAAGCTACACCACAAAAAAGATATTTTTAGTTTATCACTGTAAAACTAGCAATTTTACAGTTCATTACAGTAAAATTAGCTGTATTATACTGTAGAAACAACAGTTTAATATTGGCAGCAGAGGTTCCAGTTTAAAACTGTAAAATGTACTGTAATAAACTGAAACTAGCAAATTTAGTCTACTACTATAAAATTAGCAATTGTACAGTTTATTACAGTAAAATTACTGCAAAATTAGCTGTAGTATATTATGCTGCAAGAACAACATCTATTTTTTAGTGTAGCAGCATTTGTTAGGGTCATCCCTATCGTCCCTTGCCACAAAACAGACCGCTGACCTCATCTGATTTGCATTAGTTATCTCAATCTTTCCTACTTTTTTCACTTTCACTTTTTTGCTTCATGTCTCACATTTGCCTCGCTAAACTACATAACCGGAAACCTCATACCAAACCAGTATGGATGCTGAGTGCAAGACGTTGTGATGTCCCCCCCCCCCTTCACTCCCAACTTAAAAAATAAATTATATAAACGTGCTTTCGGGATTAGGAGGATCCTTCTTTTATCTATGCAGAAATTGAGCTGCGAGGCTTAAAAGTGATAAGAATGAAGCGTGTTTGCAATTTATTTTGCAGATTTTGCACGTCACAGTGATGTCCTCTCGAATCTGCTTTCCATACAAATGTATGCGATTATTGCTTGTTGATGGTACTTTGCTAAGTACTGGAAGAAATTCCTGATTTTTGTCTCATCTCATTATGCGACAACTTAGGGCATTTGTTGCAAAACTATGTGTGGTGTTTTCTGCCTCTATTACTTTATCCACAAGAGTGATGTCCTACTGATATTACATCTTTTCTCATTGCTTATAATGGAATGACGGGTGATACATTTGCTGACGCTCCGATTTTAAGGCTGTGGCTTTGACCTACCTCAACCTGTTTGTTATCAAAGGGCTAAGAGATTCAGCGGTGCAACATTCAGGGCTCACTTTCGATTGAAGAATGAGGACTATTCTATGTAAAGAAAATATTTAGCTGTTTATATGTAGTTTCTATGTCTTAGCTTGGTTATATGTTTTTGCAGTATACAGTATATAATACAGGGTATACGCCCAAAATGTCGCGGCCGAAATGTCGTGGGCCAAAATGTCGCGGCCAAAATGTCGCTGGGAAAAAATGTCGCGGGCCAAAATGTCGCGGGTCAAAATATCGCCGGTCCAAAATGTCGCCGGGCCAAAATGTCGCGGTCTAAAATGTCGCTGGTCAAAATGTCGCCGGTCCAAAATGTCGCCGGACTAAAATGTCGCGGTCTAAAATGTCGCTGGTCAAAATGTCGCCGGTCCAAAATGTCGCGGTCCAAAATGTCGCGAGCAAAAATGTCGAAGGTCCAAAATGTCGTGGGCCAAAATGTCGCCGGTCCAAAATGTCGTGTGTCCGAAATGTCGCCGGTCAAAAATGTCGCGTGTCCGAAATGTCGCCGGTCAAAAATGTCGCGTGTCCGAAATGTCGCCGGTCAAAAATGTCGCGTGTCCAAAATGTCGCCGGTCAAAAATGTCGCGTGTCCAAAATGTCGCCGGTCAAAAATGTCGCGTGTTCAAAATGTCGCCGGTCAAAAATGTCGCGTGTTCAAAATGTCGTCGGTCAAAATTGTCGCGTGTCCAAAGTGTCGCCTGTCCAAAATGTCGCCGGTCAAAAATGTCGCCAGTTCAAATGTCGTCAGACAAAAATGTAGAAGATCCGACATTGATAGTACCAAAAATTAAATTATATGAAAAGGCTTTTTTACATCAAATTAGCAAAAGATTGCTAATTGCTGTTGATGAACGTGTGCGTTAATGATAGAATGGACTAAAATTTTTGAAAAATACTAAAAAAAAAAAAATACCCTTTCGGCTTGTAACCGTTTCGAGCGTTTTCCAAGAAACAAATAGTTATCAAACAAGCGTCCGTTATTTATTTACAATAGCTTATTTCACCGTGACTCGCTATCTACCAACTTAAAAACGAATAGATTAGCAGCTCAAGCCAAGTTTAATTGATATCGCAAGGAAAATTTATGTGTTAAAAAAGAAGTTGAAGAAATGTGAAATGAATAAGACAGATATACAATGTTTGACATTTGTTTTTGTTAAAATTTCTTACATGATCGAAAGCAAGTCTATATAATTTAAGTGATAGAGGTGTTTTTATTTTCTTCCTCATAAAATGTGTAAAAGAAAGTATTGGATCAGTGAAAAATTGTCAATTTGGAAGAATTTACACGTTCTGATGTGTGCGGAATTCAATTTTATCGTTTATTTTTTTGGGGCGACTCTACCACAAAACTTACTGCGTAAATTGGAATGAAATTCGGTACATACATATACCAACGAATATGTGGTTCATTGCTGATTGGTTTTGCCGCTAGTTCTTCCAAGTTTTTACATGCAAGAATGTAATGGAACGTTTTCAGCATAGCGCGATTACTATGTCTGAAGAAGGTTCAGACGAAATCAAATAAAAATTGGCCCATAAGAAGCCTTCAGAAGATACGCCACATCATCGAGGAAGCAGAACAATTGAACTTTTTATTTTTCATTATTTGTGAGTGATGTATATCAAGAAGTAATGCAAGTATTCAGACAAAATTTTGTTTGTAGAAGAATCTTAAAGGTAGAGATGCTTATTCATTTCTGGCGTTAATCAGCTCAGACATAGTACTGTACCTTCGTTACAATCAGTATTTAAATGTGGAGTTGAATATAATACCATTTTTTCTCTTGAAATTTCACCTCCCCTTCTACCACTTAGTTGTTACAAAGAAAGCAATAATTACATGAACTAATTTGATTTCAAACGTCCCCAATAACTCTTAAAGAAAATGTTCTAGAAGAAAATTGCCGGCTACGCGGTGATTAAACGGTATTCCGTTTTTGCAAAAGGCAAAAAAAAAGCCTTTACAGCAAATTTATTTGTTTAATTTCTTAGTGTGAAAAAAAGAAATAATCCTAAATATACTTTAAAAAAAACTGAAAAATACGCTTTTAGAGTAAATCAAATTCAAAAGAGGATTTTGAAAACTGTTGAATATCCGCTAAGTTTACTTGCACTTATAATATGCATTTTGTGGACGATCGATGCCCTACTCAGAACTAATGGCAAATGCACTTATTATGCATCAACATGCAATATAGTTTAGCCTTTAGTAATAATAATGGTTTTTAACATATTACTTTTACGTTTGTAAAGAACGTGAATTTTATCTTTGACTCAAAAGGGGACCTTACAGGTTATCACTCACCGATTTTGATGAGTTTTATATATTATGTAGAGGGACCCACCCTAAGTATTTTAGCAAAAATATATTCCTCAATGCGCCTTAGTTTTTGAGATATAACGATCCCAAGTTCAGCTCGAAGTTGTTACAGAGGTACGGTTGAGCAGTGGGCACAACAGCGGCCGTAGCCCAGTGAGCAAGGTCCCCCACTCCGACCGCTGGAGGTCTGGGGATCGAGTCCCGTGAATTAACAATATTAAAAATTGAAAAAAAAAAAATATTTTCTAAATGAATAAATAAATAAAATAAAAATGAATAATTAAACGATTTTCCATTAACTATCGAATTTTTTTCGATATTAAAGAAAAAAAAAAATACGTCACGGGACTCGATCCCCAGACCTCCAGCGGTCGAAGTGGGGGACCTTGCTCACTGGGCTACGGCCGCTGTTGTGACCACTGCTCAACCGTACCTCTATAATAACTTCGAGCTGAACTTTGGATCGTCGTTATATCTCGGAAACTAAGGCGCATTGGGGCATATCCTTTTGCTAAAATACTTAGGGTGGGTCCCTCTTCGTAATATATAAAACTCATCAAAATCGGTGAGTGACAACCTGTAAGGTCCCCTTGTCAGAGTTACATACTTACAAACAAACAAACAAAAAACAAACAAACCCACATGTGAAACTAATAAAAGCGTATTAAAAAGGAAGAAATTTAGCGTCCCTCGGCCCTAGTACAGCCCTGAATAAACTATGGCATTATTTTGGTACTTAAATAATTTAAGCGTTAGAAGAAATCAATTTAGTTACATTTTTGTTAATAAATTAAGCTAATTTTCTAAACTGTTACGTTTAAAAAAAGTTACTAAACAGGTGTATTTATCATATCGTGATAAGCTTATTAGTAAAATTGAGCTACATAATTAAGCTGCATTGAATTTGTGAATTGCTGGAAACATTAAATCTGTACTATGCACTTAGTGTCATTTAGGAACGGCTATATTTTGGACTGGAAATATTTTGGACCGGCGGCCTTTCGGACCGGCGTTATTTTGGACCGGCGACATTTTGGCCCGGCGACCTTTTTGACCGGCGACATTTTGGCCCGGCGACATTTTGGACTGGCGACATTTTGGACCGGCGACATTCTGGCCCGGCGACATTTTTGACTGGCGACATTTTGGCCCGGCGACATTTTTGACCGGCGACATTTTGGCCCGGCGACATTTTTGACCGGCGACATTTTGGCCTGGCGACATTTTTGACCGGCGACATTCTGGCCCGGCGACATTTTGGCCCGCGACATTTTGGGCAGACGATATTTTGGACCGGCGACATTTTGGCCCGCGACATTTTGGCCCGCGACATTTTAGCCCGCGACATTTTGGCTCGGCGACATTTTGGACCGGCGACATTTTGGCCCGCGACATTTTAGCCCGCGACATTTTGGCTCGGCGACATTTTTGCCGCGACATTTTGGCCCGCGACATTTCGGCCGCGACATTTTGACCCCAAACCATAATACAGTGCCATGATGGAAAATCCGATTCTTTGAAACTTGTCCAAACCTAAACAAGTCAGTTCGCAGGGGCACTCCGAGCTTAAATTTTTGGAAAGGGGAAAATTCTCAATTTGCCGAATAAAATTCCGAAATGTGCCGAATGATAAAATACGACCATACGCGCATATCTTATACCGTTACTTTATGCGTAAAGATAACAAGTAGCTCTTAAAACAAATGAAAAACAAGTATTTCCAATCTTTCCTTTATATAATTGAGAAACATTTGAACTTTGATAAATAATAACAAGGGGCAGTCAAGATTTGTAAGTGCACCAAAACAATAAAAAATATTTTCCCCGTGTAATTCGTAGTGCTATTTTCCTAGATGATGCGCCATTAACCTTTTAATTGTCAAATTAATCTGTCTATTACACTGAACACAAATTAACTTTTTCCGAGATAGATTCGGGTTTGACAAAGAGATGAAGCCAAAATAAACCTTTACTGAGATATATTAGGGTATAACAGTACGGTGCACTCAATGAAAAATTACCACGAGTAATACTCGGGCGTGGCATTTTGGAACATAAGCTCATGATACCACAAAAGAAATTGCATCCCTAAATTTACCGAATCGTCTGTTCGAATGAGCCGAATGATGAAAATTTTTGGGAGGGCTGGGTGACTTCCCGTGACCTCTCTTCGGGGAGCTCCTGTCGGAACGGCTTAATCCCTCCGCTTGTGGAATATTCAGGGCTTTAGGCGTAACTAATTTTGAATTGAAAAAGATGTGTCTTTTTCAAGAAAGGGCTGCATAGATTCATTTTAAACGTATTCTCCATCAATTCGCCCCTTGGTAGCAATGACAGTATATGTGAACTGCGGAGACCGTTTTGGACTGTTGCTCTGGACTTAGCGACGTAGCAGCTGATAAAAATTATTGTAACTTTGGCGTGTTTCTAATCTTTATTAAGCTGCTCATCACAATTTAAAGGCAGCAACATTAGGTCTGTCGCAGGTTAGAAAAGTATTTTTTAACCATCCCCAACTGCTTTTGTCTGTGAAATTTGTTTTACCAACCGTAAGTGCCTTTTCAAATCTTATACCTTTTCTGACTTCGAAGATCTGCTCAATTCCCATTTCTTAACCCGTTAATGCCTGACATTTTTTTATTCGAAAAATATATTTGGACCGTTGGATCCAAAGATTCCAACGGTTATGTGCTGGAATCTGTTAATAATGAATTGAAATAATACCAAAGTAATAATTTAATATTATTATTATTTTTTTGAAATGCTCATTTTTGGAAAATTCAGACACTTTTTGGCCGTCCCTAAAAAGGGACGCTAGGCATTAATGGGTTAAGACAACCATTTATGGACCTTGGCAGTTGGCTATCGCTACCCCAAAGGTTGTAATCTGTCCAAAAAAAGCAAGAGCCTTTTCTGAAACATCTCTTTATTAAATAAATAACAGCAAATTATCGAAATGAAAAATTGTATGAGTAAACTAATATGTCACGAGTGTAGCAAGACTTTTACATATGATTTTGGCTTTTAAGAGGGATCACATGTCAATAAATAGATTCATAAACTATGCTTTTGAAGTTTTCCATCTGTCCTTAAGTTTTCATGCACATTGAATGTAGTCTATCATATTTTGGGAATACTTTTGAAGATTACGAAATATATTATAGTACTCTTTTTTATTCGCCCCCTTTTCAAGAGGTCGGGGAGGTAAAATTGTTGGAAAAGCATTGGCTCACAACTGGAGCTTTCATTATCCATTCAGAAGTGGTCTCAGTGTCTTCGGCTAAACTGTTCAGATAACAGATAAAATGTTTTCTCTGCAATGTCTTTCCTGACACCCCTCTTTCATTGTAAACGGATCTTATCGACAGAGATAAGGAACCGCGAGCGACGGACACTTCCATCCGCGATGAATTAGCCAACCTTTCATCGCATAGTGTCCGATAAAAAAAGAAAGGAAGTCATAAAGATAGATGAAAAAAAAAATCGCTTTTTGAAAATGAAAAAAAGACAAAATAAGTTGACAATTCTGAAACAGCTATCTATATCTATGAAAATGAAATGAAATGAAAGAGAGAGGGGGGGGGGGCTTAACAAAGTCAAGCACTGTGACCAGAGATCTATTGTACTAAACCCCAAACAGAAGTTTTTTAACAGACCAGTAGCTGAAGCAAAGTTCAGCAAACACCTAATGGGAATATCATGAATCTCCCAAGGTTCGAGCAAGTGACAACCCAGGTGTTCAAACCAGGGCTGCGGAGTCGGAGGAAAAATGGTCGACTCCGACTCCGACTCCGGGATTTTAAAACTTTCGACTCCGACTCCGACTCCCGACTCCTGCTTTTTTTTATTATTTTTTTTTACCCAAATATGAAGAGGGAAAAACCCCAAACAAAGGTTGAAATATTAAGACCATTTTTAAAAGTTTCATTTTTATTCATGGTCGTAGCTAGGACTCACTTTAGGGGGGCAGATAGCAAGCTGGGGTATCCCAGTCGGAGGTCATGAGAGGTCATTGTGACCTCTCAAAAAGTTCAATTTTCTCAAGAATTCTCGCAGGTAGTTTCACCACATTCACCTCAATTCTCGGAGGTCACTGTGACCTCCCAAAAAGTCCATTTCTCCAGAGCAAAAGACAAGTGCCGCTCTTGTCATTTGACTCCGTACAAAACCAATCATTTTCTTGTTAAATGGCCAGACTTTATTTTAACACATTGCATTTTTGCTGCAAAGACCAGCCATTTGAAGCACTTTTTAATGATCCTAGATGCTAAGGATTTGGATATTGGACGCTGAAAATTTGTATCTGTTAGTTTCAAAGATATGTTTTCACCCCCATAAAGTTTCATCCAAATCGGAGGTGGTCGGAGTCGGAGTCGGAGTCGACATGTTTTTCTCCGACTCCGACTCCGACTCCTTTGGTCCAAAATCAGTCCGACTCCGACTCTTCGACTCCGACTCCGACTTCGACTCCGCAGCCCTGAGTTCAAACCAATAGGCAGAGAACACTTCACAATTGCACAAAATGTGTGTAGCAGTCTCCTCATGAGCGAGGCAACCCCTAGTAGGATCACTAGTAATACCCATAATAGTAATGTGCCACTTTAAAGTACAATGACCAGTAAGAAGACCAATAGCCTTCCTAACACTATTTCTATTTAGATCTACATCTATATAAGAATGAAATAATATTTGCAACATGCAATTTTCCGCCCCCTTGGTTATTCCATCCAAGGACTGCAGTTTCGTGCTTGTTGGCACTCGTCAGCATGGAATAGGATTAACAGAGCCCGAGGCAGAAATGCTCTTATAGGAGCAAAGAGTGCCAAAAACCCTGTTAGCGAAAATGAAATCAGGTTACCGGCGAGAGACTGCACAACGGTACGGTACGGAACAGCTCTGGATTAAAAAAATAATTACGAGTTGTACCGTACCATTACGCGGTCTCTAGCTGGTATTCTAATTTCGTATTAGCTACCAGTTTTTCTTTGGCTCTCCATGCTTCTATAAGTGCATTTCTGCCCCCCGCTCGGTTAAACCTATTCCAGGCTGACGAGTGCCAATAAGCACGAAACTGCAGTCTTTGGATGGAATATCCGAGTTGGCGGCTTATTGCATGCTACTGCCTGGCTTAGGGGTGGTAACTTACTGCTTTAAATTGGCAATCATTTACTTTGCCACATTTTGGGCAATTCTAGCATTTTTTTGCGGAAAAAAAATCACGCATACGTTTGTGATTCTGAAGCAACATTTTTTTTTTTCATTGCTCTTTTAACCTTTTATGCCCTGAATTAATTCTGTACCTCAGAATGAAACTAACGTAAGTCCACTTTTTGCAACTCTTCAGAAGAGGGTGAAAACGATTGTTGAATGCATGCAATGGATGGGACTCGCGCTGATAAACAATTGGAAAGGATTTTCTTTAATAGAATAACGTTCTGATGGGTCGATGTGGAATAAGATTCTACATACAATGCAACAAAGTGAAAATATCCATTTTTGGACTTTCGTCGTTCTGATTCTGAGGTACAGAATTTGTGAATGAGCTTTTCTTTTTCTCTGTTGAAAAGTACCATCAGGGTATAAAGGGTTAAATTGTAGTTCTTAATGGAACATATGAACTGTTGAGTTCGAGACATCATGTCCAGTTTTTCACGGCCCACTTATTGAAAAGTTTGTCGAAAATAGAATAAAAAAACATTCGATATATCAACCAGAAAATCGTTTTACACTGCAAAAAATAAGCTGTTGTTTTTACAGTATAATATTGGCAGCAGAGGTTTCAGTTTAACCCATTAATACATAGCGTCCCTTTTTAGGGACGGGACGGTCCAAAACAGGGTCTGAATTTCCCCCAAAATGAACATTTCAACCAAATAATAGTGTTCCATTAATACCTCGGTATTGTTTCAATTCGTTATTAACAGATTGCAGCATATAACCATTGTCAAGTGTGTTCTGTAGCAGTTTTAATATGATCCTTATCAAAAATGACATCGTTCACACTCTCAGGAAAAAATCTAAGTTTTCAAAGTTATTCCCAGCTTCCCAGTTTATGTTCATTGCTGATTTTATTTCTTCTTATGAAATGTCTTTTTAAGTATCATATCGTAGGCAGAAAAAAAAAATTTCAGTAAAACAAAAGTATGCACCCTCTGGGGTCTATCGTAACTTTTAAGGGACGAATTTTCTCTCCTTAATAAAAAAATTATTTTTTACATAATATTTTTTTTAATTATTTTTTCTGTCCATTACACACTGTTTGTAACCAGTATACAAAATATCTTTGAAAAAAAAAATGTCAGGCATTAATGGGTTAAAACTGTAAAAGCACAGTAATAAACATAGTTTATTACTGCAATACTAGTAATTTTACAATTTATTACTGTAAAATTAACAATATTACCATAAAATTAGCTGTAATTACACTGTAAAAACTACAGTATAATGCAGGCAGTAGAGGTTATAGTTTAAAACTGCAAAATGAACAGTAATAAACTGAAACTCGCAATTTTGCAGTTTATTACTGTAAACTACCAAATTTTAGTCTACTACTGTAAAATTAGCAAGTTTAGTTTATTACTGTGCAATTGCTGTAAAATTAGCTGTACCGTAAAGTCGGATTACTTGGACCCACAAGGGGGTTACTTGAGCCCACAGTAAAATGATAAATTCTGGGTTTGGTACTAGCGTTAGAGACTGCAGCGTGCTTCTACCTAGCGGAGAAACGAGGAACTATGTGGAAGTCTTCAACTAATAAGTACCAAACCTTGATTTTATCATTTTACTGTAATGGGCTCAAGTAACCCCCTAGGGTCCAAGTAACCCGACTTTACGGTAATATACTGCAAAATAACATCTGTTTTTTATAGTGAAGATAACCATTAAGAAATGATTGAAATGTAATGTGTACTTTGAATTTACAACGTATCCGCTTAGATTTTCCCTTTCTGGGTGCTTGCTCATGTGAAGAAAGAGATAAGACGAAAGCCTTGACGTTTCATTTGCGCTCTCATCCAACGGTAACGAGTAAATAAACTCCAGAGCGACAAACATTTACGTGGTCTTCGTCGTCAAACCCCAAGGTGTGTGTGTGCTCGATAGGTTAAAGATTCCCTCCATAAGTTCAAGGGACACCTTTCGTTCTGAGTGGTTGCCTTCACGCACCCCCTGTTAGATGTAGCGTGGAAATCAATTAGACCACCCTCTTTTCCTGCCACAAATAGCCCCTTATTTTTTGTCGTTTTGTTTTCTCATTACCGCCGGTGCGTTGCGTTCTCATCTCACCCCCGCGATAGCGAAACCGCAAGTCGCGAGGTTGATGGCCGCTCTCCTCGACATCGGGGCCGCTTCCTAGGATGAAAGAACGCGTGTGAGTCAGAGAAAGAGAGGCAATGATGACCTCTCCTAAAAGTCCAGTATGATGGACCTCTATCTACCCTGCAAAAATAGATGTTTTTACAGCGCAGTGCAGTTAATTTTACTTTAATAAACTGTAAAATTGATAATTGTACAGTCGTCTCTGCTAATATTAACGCTGAAGGTGTGTCTTTCTTTCTTTCTTTCTTTCCTTCCTTCTTTCTGTTTGTCTGTCTGTTACGCCGCTAGCGCCAAAACCGTTCGGTCGATTTTCATAAAATTTGGCACAAAATTAGTTTGTAGCCTGGGGTTGTGCACTACGAAGTGTTTTTTCGAAAATTCTGTTTCGTTCTTTTTCTATTCTAATTCTTAGCTCATTTTTCATACAAATTCGATAAAATTGGGAAGAAATAATTCATGCACATTTTCTAGTAAACAATAAAATAGCTAGTTTTACAGTAATAAACTGTTAAATTGCTAGTTTCAGAGTTTGTTACTGCGCAATTTACAGTTTTAAACTGGAACCTCTGCTGCCAGTATTAGACTGTAAAAATAACAGGTTATTTTTTGCAGTGTATATGGCAAGCAGACAAATAGTTCCACTTTTACACCACATATATGGCAAACGATTCCCAAACCCAAAAGTGTTGGCGAAGGAGGGCACACGCATGCTTCTCCAGAGGTCACGAGAAGTCACGGATAAACTGTCGGCTGACAAAGTGGCTCGCATTCGATCTTTCCTCCACGACGGGCGCCAATCTCGAATAAAAGAGCAGTCTGTTCTATTTCACTCTTCATTTTTTTCTTATTTCCTCCATTTGGCCTCTGACCCCTTTTAGGCAGTGATCGTCTGAGGATGTGTCACAGAGCGCGGGACCTAATGAAGGTGATTTTTTTTTCTTCTCCCGATTATGTATCTCAGTTCTTGCTGAACTCTCCCTTCCGGGGGTGGCGGGTTGAGGTTCGAAGGAGTGACACCCCGCTGATTAGAACTAACAAAATACCCTCCAATAAAAGAAGCCAGAGTAATTTCTAATTAAGAAGAATAACCATTAAAGGAGATTTTTTTCTTCTTCTTACAACAGTGACTCAATGCTATTCGAGGTCTGTATTCTGCCATTCTTAGTTCATAATAGTCTGAGAGTTAGCAACGTTTTCGAGTGATAATTTTAAGACATCTGGCTCTTTGAAAATGCCCGAGTGATAATTTTAAGATATCTGGTTCTTTAATAAATATCGTCGGCACCATGCTAAAATTACGAATGTGAAAATGGGCACTTTTCAGGAGAGCCAAAACACTGAATATAATTCTTTCCCGCCTGACGTGTTTGGTTATTTTCAATTTTTAAATTTTTATTGATATGGGTCATTCCGACGAAAATTGTACAAATCATGTCCGAGACTTTAGAATTTTTTAAAATCAATTTTAATAACTACCACCCATTAAGTGTATTTTTTATTGGTTCTCCATTTAATTTTGTGCCATCATGTATCATTTGATTTGGTATAACCCATTTAGAAATGACACACAAAAAAAAAAAAAAAAATATCTTTGTCAGAAGAAGGACAAAATGACGTGTCCCAGCTTCAAATTGTTAGGATTTTGAATGTGATTTAAAATTAAACTGAAATGTAACAACAAAATAAATGACACTGCACTGCACAAAAGATGCTTCTGATACCATTCCTGCAGATTATTACGCAAATGAAAAAAAATTTCCCCAAAAAACACTATTATTTTTCCATGTGCCTAGATTTTCTATGTTTCGAATTGTCCACTCTGTAAAATGCCTTTTGGAAATAAAATAAACAATTGCATTCAATCTGATATATTTTTAAAAAAATATAGGTAGTATAATTGCCGTGATTAGCTTGCTACATTGAATTATGTAGTCAACAACCAGGGTGAGCCTCATTCTTTTCTTATCGTGGTTAATTTGAACTGTTGGATGTGCACTCTGTTAGAGCCGATTTCATGATGAAAAAAATAAATTTTTTCTTGAAATTGCAGACAGACTTACATTTTAAGCTGTTTATTCCACTTGTGATTCTAACTTTTCTTTGTGATTATACAGATATTTTTTAAAGGCTTATTTGTCCACTCTGTTACACAAAGTGATCAAAATATTTAAATGCTTTCATAAATGAGTCATGTACTAGTTATTTACACTTCATTATACACAAATAAATAGAAACTCAATAAAAAAATATGATTAGTTGGTGGAAATTATTTAAATTGATAATCTTAAGTAAAGAGTTTCAGACATGATTTGTACCATTTTCGTCGGAATGACCCATATCTTTAAGTGAAAAAATGTCATTCGAAGGTATCATTTCAATTTTAATTATTCGTAAAAGTCGAACTTGAAAAACGCGATTTTTCACACTCGCTATTTCAGCATGGTGTCGACGATATTTTCCCCGTCTGGCGGCCGAGAGTGGTTTGCTGTTGCGTTCCTTACTGTGCCTGTACTGGACTGCACTTGTACTGGAAAAAATGGTGATTTTTAATTCATTTTTGAGCAATTTCACGTCAAATCAATCACGGAAACTAGCTGTCCGTGGCCGTCTGTGAAAAAAGTTTCGTGACGGCCACAGACGGCCGTCACGAAACTTTATTCTATATCTATCTTATGAATTCCAGTTACAAAATAAAATACGTACTCGCCCGAATAATTGGAAACAGCTCCAATTTCCCAATTATCGTAATAACCCTGCAAATGCAGAATCAATGAGCGAAATTGGAAATCATTGCAAAAGCCTTGTTTAGATTAATTGCAAACATTTTATTTGTTAGTCAAAAGAAATTGGCAACAGTTAAAAATTTCAAATCATTGAAAGTTTTTAGCTGTTTTGATAATTAAATAGCGTGAAAGCGATTTTTTAATGAATTGATTTTTCGCATTGTTGACTAAGCGCAAAAATCACCCCACCCTCCCCCTGGGGCGATTGGCGCCAAAATTTAATCGATGCTTGCTTCCTTATTGGGTTAGTGTTATTCCAAATTTCATTCAAATCTCAGCAATATTTCTCGAGATACAGTAGGTGCAATGACAAAATAAGCACTTTTGATTGCTCCACCCCCCTTTGAGATATTGACACACAAATTGAATCAGCGATTGTACTCAATAGGGTCTACCTATGGACCAATTTTCGTTTGATTCCGCCTGTTACTTCCTGAGATATAGCAATCACCCCCGCGCAGAACACGTGCGATTGCTCCACCCCCCTTCGAGATATTGACACGCAAATTGAATCAGCACCTGTACTCAGTAGGGTCTACCTTTGGACCAATTTTCGTTTGATTCCGCCGGTTACTTCCTGATATATAGCAATCACCCCCGCGCAGAACACGTGCGATTGCTCCACCCCCCTTGGAGGAATTCGCTAAACAAAGTCAGGTGCACCAGTTCACATGGTGGTACATATGTGAAAAATTTTTGTTCGATTTCATGCAGTAGTTTTTGCTCTAGCGCGGCTACAAAAACTGGTCACACACACACACACAGACAGACATTTTCCAAAAATGGTCGAAATGGACCTCAAAATGTGCAAATCCGTCAAAATTCGACACTCGAAAATTTTCACGAAACCAATACTTTCTTCTATATAATAGATATAGAAGAAAGTAAAAAAAGATTTCGACCTCACCATTTCCGGTTTTAACAAAAACGGGTGTGAAGGACGCATAGGACGAGATAAGTAATCCTGCCAAGTTTTAGCTTTCTACTTCAAAAATAGTACGAAATACAGAGCTGTTAAAAAACGAAAAACAAAACCAAGAGTTTTTACATGCAACTTCTTTTCTAGTTTTGTAGAATAAAAACTCAATGACCATTGCGACGGCAAGAAATAGAGCTTTCCATCGATATATTACATAGACATACTTAACGATAGGTTTAAGTTTCTAATTGCCCCAAAATGGTTAAAAATCCAGCCACCATTATACTGTTGTTTTTCCAGTATAATACAACTAATTTTGTGGTAATACACTGTAAAACTGCTACTTTACAGTAATGAATTGAAAAAACTGTTAGTTTTACAGTTTATTACTGTGCATTTAAAAGTTTTAAACTGGAATCTCTGTATTATGTTGTTGTTGTTGCATGCCCCCGTTGGTCAGCGGTGCTAGACCAGGTCCATGATGTTGTACACCCTAAGGAAATCTAACACCAGCAAAGGATCGTCCGCCAAATCCTGTCTGGTAAGTCCCAGGCACTCAAGGATGTGGAGAGGAGATGTCTCTTGAACAGAACAGTTGGTACATGTTTGAAATCTCTTAGCACCCCCAATGAATTTCATAGTTTTAAGATACTGTTGCTTTTACAGTATAATACAGCTAATTTTGTGGTAATGAACTGTAAAACTGTTATGAAAAGGTATTTCCCGGTTTATAGGCCGTGGTCGATGGGAAACATAAATCTCAAACGTTTCGTCGGACACTGCGGTCAACATCGTCCTTCGGCTGCTCGGGTATTTAAGTACACTGCTGATGGCGTGTTGGCTCCTGATTGGTTGTTGTTTCTTTGGCCTCTGGAGCTGTCTGGATTCTGATTGGATTCTGATTGGTCACACGCTATCAGCAGTGTACTTAAATACCCGAGCTGCCGAAGCTAGCACATCAGTCTCACAAAAACTACTCACTGAAGTTATCGACCGCAGTGTCCGACGAAACGTTTGAGATTTATGTTTCTCATCGACCACGGCCTATAAGCCGGGAAATACCTTTTCATATTGACGCCGGGCCGTGAAAGCCTGAAGAAATATTTGCAAAACTCTTAGTTTTACATGACATACGACAGGTTTAACTTTCCAACTGCCCCAAAATGGTTAAAAAATCACTATTTTTACGATCAAAAATATGATGCGCAGTCAAAAACGCAAGCACTCTCGGACGCCAGACACCTCGCATGCTGCTCGGAATAGCATAAGGAAAGACACATCTAAGAGCCAGACGTCTTAAAATTGTCCCTCGAAAACATTTCCAGCTCTTAGGAGGCAGGAATTCAAGTGAAACAGGCGATCGCAAATTGCAATCGCTACTGGAAGTCGAATTGCATCAGAACGTTTCTTGACAAAAACATCGCGACGTCAGCGTGACGTTTGCCTATGAAAAACGAGCTAGATAAAACGTCACAGCCTACTTGGCGAATAAGAGGAGATAGCTGACTGCTTGTGAGCTCTTATTGGCTCCATCAGTAGTGACGTTAGTGCGAAGTTAAGTTGCATTCTAGCGATTAGCATTTATAGCGATTGCAACTTATTCAAATTTGGGAATTTGCGATTGCATTGGTGAGTTGCGATCGTCCGTGTTTCACTTGAATTCCTGCCTTAGACCATAATACTCCATACATAACCCACATCTATTCGAGCAAAAACTCTTAGAGAGAAATCACTTCGGGCATTTTCATCCTCAGGTTGTTCTAGAAAGATTTTACACGGATTAAATTTCATGGCCTAAGATAGAATCAAGCGCAGTTTTTTCCTCAAATCCGATTGTTAAGATATTTGTTTGACGTGATATTACTCGTGCCCTATACTGCAGGTGGGCCGTGCAAAAAAAAAAACAGTTATCACTTCTTTAACTAGTTGCTGCTTGATGATTATTTGCGCCCCTGACCTATTTGCACACTTAAGGATTCCAACTTGAGGATTCAATTCGTTTACTCATCTTTAGTAGCTTACACTGTAAGAAACTAATGGTTTTTTTCAGTATATTACAGCTAAATGTATAGTAATTTTACTGTAATAAACTGGGAAAATTGCTAATTCTACAGTAGTAAACTTTAAAATTGTGCTAGTTTTACTGTTCATTTTGCAGTTTTAAACTGAAACCTCTGCTGCCAGTATTACACTTATTTTTCAGTAATAAACTGTAAAATTGCAAATTTTACAGCAGTAAACTAAAATTGTTAGTCTTACAGCTTATTACTGTGTATTTTACAGTTTTAAACTGGAACCTCTGCTGCCAGCATTATAATGATGTTTTTACAGTAGAATACAGCTAATTTTAAGTTAATAAACTGCAAAATTGCTAGTTTTACAGTGACAAACAGTGAAATGGCTAGTTTTACACAGTGTATTATTGCGATTTTACAGTTTTAAACTGAAACCTTCGCTTTCAGTGTTACACTAAAAGCAACAACTTTTTTTTTTAGTGTATACAGTTCGCAAAATGAAAAATCCCTAGCAAGCAATTTCTTGTTTACTCAAATTTTCAGTAATTGGATCAGCGTCCCATTCTAATTAATTTTTCGGACAGTACTACCGCGCTCCAGTTTCGATCTTAGCTCAATACATTGAGTGCGATATTCTTTCAACTGTGAATCGATATTTATAACGAATATTTTAGTAGTCAAAATATGCTTGCCACAGCCCAATCAACTCTTTTCAAACGTTTCCCGAGTAATTTGAGCGAAGTATTTTCCGCAACAGTGCCCACAGAAATGATTCAGTTGTTTACTATTCTATGCTACGGCTTCCTTAAACACTTAACTAGTTCGGTTTTCTTCCTGGATTATGCAATACCGGTTCCAGGGTTGTCAACTCAAAGTTTTTCAGAAAGGGCCGGGTGGTGGGGGAGGGGGGCAGGGCCTGATTACAGGAATAGATTACATGAACTGGACAGCGGCCTAGGGCCCTCACAAATTAGGGGCCCCCAAATGACGAAAATTGCTGTATAGTCAATGCCTAAATTTGTTTTATCCTATGATTAAATTTGTAAATCGTCAGTACAGGAGGCCCAAAAAAAGAATTTGGCCTTGGGCCCCATGATATTTTAATCAGGCCCTGGGGGGGGGGGGGGTCAAAACCGAAAGCTACATAATCAGTACACATTAATTCAAAATAATCAAATTTGGGTCGGCCACCTTGTTTAGTAGCCAGAGACGTCTGACCGTGATGCTATGGCCCTGGGTTCGAATCCCGGCTTGGGCATGGACATCCTTTCTCTCTCTCTCCTGTCATTGTGTGAAAGTGTGTTATGAATGTGTGCCTACCCTATAAACGGGTCCCTATGGCAAGTGTGTTGAGCTAAAACGGTCTTCCACCTTAATGGTGCTTCGCAAAAACGGAAGCCGTACAAATCCTGCCTTGAGTCGAGTAGATTTCATCCACTCGAGCTCGGATACCCGAGTTGATATATGAAACAACAACAACAACAACTCAAACTTGCATTTCCCCATGCGGGTCGAGCTTCTCTGACCACCAGGCAAGGTAGCCGACTCTTAGATTTAATGATATAAATTAACCCATTTATGCCCAGTAGTCTAAAAACGGGACGCTTGTTAGTTACTGCGCACAAAAAACCTGTAATGGGTACATCATTTTACTAAAGCTGTTTTTCATGCCAACTTGGCGAAAAAAAAAATATTTTTTTTGAATTTGGGTTCAATTTGGCGTACTTAGAAAATGAATCATTGTAAAACATTTGTTTTGCATTGTTTCGTGGCAAACTAGTGGTGTAAATGTTCGAATTGCTATCTTGCTCACTTCTAGCACTATTTTACCACTAAGGCATCTACAAAGAAATTTACACGTAAAAGGAAGTAGTGTGGGACCTATACCAGACTTTTTTTTTTGAGAACTTATTTTTCATAAAATTCAACTATTTTAAAATGATTTGCTTGAAATGAATCACAGATGCCTTCTGTAATGTTACTTTGCAAAAGTAAAGTCAAGTAAGGTCGTAGTTTGCTCACATATCTGCAAAATTACCCATAAAAAGGACGTTAAATAACTTAATAAATATGGCAACTGCGATCTATTTAACGCCTAAAATGTATGTAAACCATTCCAAGTAAGAGTTTTAAGCAGATAAAAATGGAAAAAAATTGTTAAAAAAACTTGGGCATAAATGGGTTAATGAAAGTGACATTGCGTTCGTTTACTGATTACACTACCCCAGATTAACTTCGAAAATAACTTCCAAATTCCTTTTTTATAAATATGGGATGGATCCCCTAAAAACCCTTACCACTCTCAACAGCCTCCGTGCGTCAACAGATTTCGGAGATCTACACTGCAAAAATAAAGGTGTTGTTATCACAGTATAATACTGGCAGCTGAGGTTCCAGTTTTAAAACTGGTAAAGCACAGTAATAAACATTAAAATTAGCAATTTTACAGCTTATTACTATAAAACAGCCGTTTTGCAGTTTATAATCACGATTTTGCAGTTTATTACCACAAGACTAGCCGTATTATACTGTAAAAATAACAGTATAATACTAGCAGAGGTTCTCGTTTAAAACTTGAAAATGCACAGTAATAAACTGTCAAATTAGCAATTCGACAGTTTATTACTGTAAAGTGTAAAATTAGCAATTTTTACAGTTTGTAATTAGCAATTTTTACATACTGTAAAAACAACAGTTTTTATTCTGGCAGCAGAGGTTTCAGTATAAAACTGCAAAATGAACGATGATAAACTGTAAAATTAGCAATTTTGCAGTTTATTACTGTAATTTTACTGTGCTGTAAAAGTAGCAATTTTACTGTTTCTTACTGTAAAAGTAGCAATTTTACAGTTTAGTACTGTAAAGCGACAATTTTACAGCTTATCAGGGGTGCTCATCCCCCCACCCCCCAAGTTCAATGGCGTTAATTCCCTCCCAAAATTTTTCACAACCCTATTGTGCTTTTTATTTTTATCCCTCTTTTTTATTTTATTTATTTTTTTAAATAAAATTCATTTATTTTTTAAATATTATTTATTTATTTTTTAAAATATTATTTATTTTTTTAAATATTTTTATTTATTTTTTTAAATTATAACTATTATTTTCTTTAATCAATTTTTTAAAAGTACTAAGTATGCGCAGAATAGAATCGCTTTTTTTCTCTTCCAAACATTCCAAGCTCACACACACACTAAATAAATAAACAAATAAATAAAAAAAAGAAATAATTGAAATTAAAAAAATAAATTAATGAATAATTTTTATTTAAAAAAATCAGTGAATAATTTAAATAAAAAAAAAGAAATAATTTAAATAAATAATAAGTTTTAAAAAATCCCCCCCAAAAATTTTGATGGCGCAACTTGCGCCATAATCCTCCCCATGTGGGCACCCCTGCAGCTTATTAGTGTAAAATTAGCAATTTTTAGTTTGTTACTATAAAATCAGCTATATTATACTGTAAAAAAAACATCTGTTTTCTTACAGTGTACCATTTTAGTGAAATCATGAGCTGTAAATCGTTTGTGTAACTTCTGAGAGAACTCTGACACATCTTCAATGAGCTGCGTGTGCGCGCGAAAGAGAGAGAAACAGTCAAAGAGCTTGATGTCCCTATTCCCTTCCCAGTTCCCTTTTTACACTGGCCACATCGAAAAAAAATAATCTTCTTTTTCTTTCTTTTTCCTTTTATATTTTTTTCCATACTTTAGTGGCCGTTTACACTTTTCTACTGTAATTTTAGTTTACTGCGAAATTAGCTATTTTCATGTTTATTACTGTACAATTACTGTTAAATTAGCTGTATTTTCTGTAAAAACAACATCTATTTTTTTTTAAACTGTGTACCATTTTAGTGAAATCATGCGCTGTAAATCGTTTGTGCAATTTTTGCAAGAAATCTTCAATGAGTCGCTCCTTCGCGCTCGAAAATGAGGGAGAAACAGTCAAAAAACAGAAACAGTCAGTTTTTTTTTTACACTGGCCACTTCGCAAAAAAAATTCTTCTTTTTCTTTCTTTTTCTTTTTCCTTTTATTTTTCCAAATAATGTAGTGGCCACCACCATCGGATCGAAGAGCAATTTTACAGTTTATTATCACAATTTTGCAGTTTATTACCACAAATTCAGCTGTATTATACTGTAAAAATAACAGTATAATGTATAATACTGGCAACAGGGGTTTTAGTTTAAAATTTGAAAATGCACAGTAATAAACTGTAAAATTAGCAATTTCACAGTTTTGTACTATAAAATTTTAGTTTATTAGTGTAAAGCTAGCAATTTTACAGCTTATTACTGCAAAACAGCAATTTTGCAGTTTGTTACCACAATTTTGCAGCTTATTACCACAAAACTTGCCGTATTATACTGTAAAAACAACAGTATAATACTGTCAGCAGAGGCTCCAGTTTAAAGTTTGAAAACGCACAGTAATAATTTGTAAAATTAGTAATTTTGCAGTTTTGTACTGTAAAGCGACAATTTTACAGTTGATTAGTGTACAGTACAGCTAGCAATTTTACAGTTTATTACTGTAAAATTAGCAAATTTTAGTTTGTTGCCGTAAAATTAGCTGTATTATGCTGTAAAAACAACGTCTATTTTTTAGTGTACCATTTTAGTGAAACCATGCGCTGTAAATCGTTTGTGTAACTTCTGAGAGAAATCTGACACATCTTCAATGAGCCGAAAGAAACAGTCAAAGAGCTTCATGTAATTTTTTTTTACACCGGCCACCTCGAAAAAAAAAAAATTTCCCTTTTTTCTTTCTTTTTACTTTTTCTTTCATTTTTTTTCCATACTGTTGTGGCCATCATCGGATGGACGTGTTCGCCATGGAGCATGCTTCCCGGAAGAGACGCCGATTTTTCTTTTGTCGGCGAGCTAATATCGGGGCAGCCAAGCGTCGTCTCTTGCAAGGCCGATCTGATAGTGGCCAAGAAAGAAGATCTTTTTCATTTTTCACCATAGTTCTACATTTCGCTACGCTCTCCCCCTCCCCCTCCCCCCAAGCACAGATTCCGGGAGATCAGCTTTCGAACTGAAGCTTTGTTTCGGTGCCGCTAAACCGATTTCTCTCTTTTTAATTGGTGTTTAACATGTGAGGTTCTCCGACCGGCTATTGCAGAGTAGGGCGATCTGAATTTTTTTTTTTTTTTTTTTCAATGATGAGTATTGCGGAGAAGTTGCCATTGGGAAAGCAAAGTGCACAGAAAAAAAAAAAAAAAAAATTGAAATTTTTTATTCAATTTCTTGATTGCCACAACCGCGTTGAAGTTGGATGGAAAAAATGGAGTGGAAAAAAATGTAGTTTTTTTCGAGATTTTTAGCAAATTATTTTTAAAAAAATCTTCTATTTTTTATTACGGGTACGGCGGAAAAAGTGCTATTGGGGACATAGAAATCCCATAAAAAAGTTTGAGGTCTGTTGTATAGTTCCTTATTTTTCCAGAAATGCGTAGAAGATTTAGCAATTTCGTCAAAAAATTGATAAATTTCGTCAAAACGTTAAAATGTTGTTCTCGGGGCATTTGTCTTAAAATAATTTCGTTGTTTGTCATAAATGATGCATTTTTAGTTGTTAGGTACTGAAAAAAAAATTAAAAAAATTTCCTAAAAATCTCAAAGCACTACATTTTTGCGATGTACACTGCATTTTCCATTTTTTTCCAATATAGCATTCATTAAAATGTGCAAATCGGTTAAAATTTGTAAACTAAAATTTAAAAACAACACTTGCAATACATTTTTTAATAAATGTTCGATAGTGGGGAAGGCATAATGGTAACCTTTTATCTAGCCGCTGAGAGCCAAGGTGGCTCACTGTTCAGTTTACCCTCCCCCCCTCAAAAAATCTTAACAAAGCTTATACTACGCGATTCCAAGCCGGGTTAGCCTAAATACCTGGCATTTAATTTTTAACTATGTTAACCCTTTAAGCGGTCAATTATTTTACCAGAAATGCAAAAAAAAGGCATTTTTTTTTATTGCATAAAGTACCATACTTAACAGAATAAGAATATTAAGAATTTTTTAATTTTTTTTTCATTTTCAATGCTTTTACAACATTTTTTATTTTACAATTTTGGTCACAAAACCCCGAAATGTTTGCTCTTTTCAAATACATTCTGCATGCAGTAAAGAATGGTTTACAAATTATGCAAAAATTTCTCTTACACTTACTGTGAATTTTGAGGTTTACGATTTTCCAAACAATTCGGGCAAACCAGATAAGGAAATCTGAAAATATCGATGCCCGTACGCCGTACGGGCAAACCAGATGAGGCCAATTTCGGGTTGCACGTACACTGTACGGGCAAACGGCTCAAAGGGTTAACATAGCTTCTCTTCTACACTGCCCTAACATCAATCTCAATTAGCCCAAAATAATTAAGCAATACCTGATTGCTAAAATAATAACATGGTAATAATTTGCCACGGAATTATGATGAATTGAATGTACAGATAATACTCCATCTCCATTTGACGTCATGTCGTCGAACCACTTTCGATTGGCTCGAACTGGAAACGCGTCCTGTTCGGTCGAACGCAGAGCAAACGATCCATCAGGGGAAACATCCGAGTGTTGACACGTTGAGGATCGTTAACCATTACTGAGATTCATCGGGCATGGGATGCACCACGTCCTCTTGGGAAGACACCAACCCGCTCAGAGAGCTTCCGTCGCTATTTCGAGACGGCTCGACCACGCGTCCTTTTGTCATCTGATCGCACCCCCGAGTCGGAGGATTATGCGGGTAGATTTGTCTCTTTTCCTCGTTTGGGGGGGGGGGGGTGGACATCGTTTTGCTCCTGAGTCCTCCGCCATCCGTGACACCAGATGTGGTCATGCATTTTGGGAGGAAAACTGAATAGGGAAATTGCAATAATTTGTGAGGTAGGGATGCACCGATAAGCAAATTGGCCAATTACCGATTACCGATTAATCGGCTGAGCCGATTAATAATAAAGATGATTGTTTTTAATGCTACCAATGTCACCATCACTATTTTTTTCTTTCTTTTACAATTCCGATTTTAGAAAGTGAAATTTATTTCTGAGAGAAGGTTTTTTTTTTCTTCCATTTTCTTAATTGTCCCAAAATAACTTAAAATTTTATCCAATTTCTTAGAAACAATTTCATATTCATGTCAATAATGTTACATTAACACATTGTAATCATATTTACTAGGCATGAAAATTCAAAACAAGAAATTAGGTGTGGTGTGAGGTGAGCACTCTCATTTAGGACTGCTTTTAATTTAAAGTTTTCAATTATTAGCAGCAATTTGATTCAAGTTTTATTCTTTGTGACAATTAGAGGTTACCTAAAAGCACTACGCTAAGTAGAAGAATATAAGAAGCGTGAAAAATGTCTATGTGTATATGTAATCAAAAAGAGAAAATTAATTTATAAAAATTTTATATCAACCGTGAGGATTATTATTACTGTTAATAAAATTCTTCATCATAATTTCTTAGTGGAGGTATAATTTAAAAATATTATTTAAAAAATATTTTTTCACCGATTAATCGGCACTATTTTGCCGATTATTAATAATCGACAAGGTGGCCGATTATGGCCGATTAATAGGTACTACCTATTAATCGGTGCATCCCTATTGTGAGGTTGCCCTCTCTCTCTCCCAACACTGTTAAAACCACTGATTGCATATACAGTCAAACTTGTCTGTCTCGAATTTCACGGGATAGAAGAAAATTCGAGATACGAAGGTTTCGAGATATTGAGGTTGTGATAAAATTTACAAAAATAAGCAATTGTAACAGAGTCAAATACTTAATCGAGTGTTTTGCATTGAAATTGTTGAATATTTTACTGCGCGACATGTTGCTAGTCCACGTTTTACTCATTGTGATGACTCTATCGGTGGCAAGTGAATTCATACTGTCGCGAGCACTCACGAAGTTTCGATAAAATGTTGGCTGCACGGCGCTTTGAAAAAGAGGGCGCTGTTGCGAACATCCGGGTTTTTCGAGTTGTTGATTTAGAATTTTGTCGACGTGGAATTTTATGCCATTTTTTTTTTCTTCTTGATTTTGTTGTTTTCGAATTACGATTCCTTCTTTGATATTCTTCGCTTGTAAATATGTTTTATAGTTCTAATTAAAGTTCAATTTATTACAAAAGGCAGATGTTGTTTTTATCGTATTTCGAAATTGGAAAATTGATATTATGCTCTCCCAAATTGCTTCGGTAGAATTGAACACATAATTTTAAGTGCGAACATAGTCTTTGAGTGATTTGATTGTGCAAAAGATGATTTTTGTCTCCGAGTTATACCATTGACATAGGTGGCTGGAGATGGAGTTCAAAAATGAGAGTCGTAGAAATTCAAGATATAGAGGTTTTCGGGAAAAATCATTCGAGATAAACATGAGAGAAAACATTAAATGTAAAGCAGGATAATTGAAAAATTTCGACATAGAGAGGTTTTCGAGATAAACAGTTTCGACTGTAGTACAAGATTCGACTTTCCCAATATGTTAACATGAAAATGTAGATAAAAATATTGCAAACACGACGCTATAAAGCTGACAAAGCAAAAGTGCTCTTTTTATAGGGATGTCGGGATTTTAAAATTTCAATGCTGAAGTACAACGGATTTTTTTTAAAAGTATATTATGCATTTATTTAGCTGGTTTTAAATTTACAAAAACTTTATACTTTATTTTACAGAGAGAAGAAAATAATGAACAGAATAAAGTAGTGAAAATTGAGAATTACTCGTTTCAAAGCGGACTTTCAGAACAGTTTTGTTCCCCCGGAGCCGCAGATGCTCTCCAAATCATTGCCATTTCCAACTTAACTAAATAAAGAGTACAAATAGTTGAGAATAACCGAAAATACACTACTCCCCCCCCCCCATCTCGTACACTTCGAAAATTGAGCTGTTGTTTTTACAGTATAATACTGGCAGCCGAGGTTCCAATTTAAAACTGTTTAATGCGCAGTAATAAACTGTAAAACTAGCAATTTTACAGTTTTTTACTGTAAAGTTAGCCATTTTACAGCTTATTTCCGTAAAATTTAGCAGTATTATACCGTAAAAACAACAGTATAATACTGGCAGCAGAGGTTTCAGTATAAAACTGTAAAATGTACGATGATAAACTGTAAAATTAGCAATTTTACAGTTTATTACTGTAATTTTACTGCGTTTAGTGCTGCAAAAGTAGCAATTTTACTGTTTCTTACTGTAAAACTAGCAATTTTACTGTTTCTTACTGTACAACTAGCAATTTTACTGTTTCTTACTGTAAAAGTAGCAATTTTACTGTTTCTTACTGTAAAACTAGCAATTTTACTGTTTCTTACTGTACAACTAGCAATTTTACTGTTTCTTACTGTAAAAGTAGCAATTTTACTGTTTCTAACTGTAAAACTAGCAATTTTACTGTTTCTTACTGTAAAACTAGCAATTTTACTGTTTCTTACTGTACAACTAGCAATTTTACTGTTTCTTACTGTAAAATTAGCAATTTTACTGTTTCTCACTGTAAAACTAGCAATTTTACTGTTTCTTACTGTAAAACTAGCAATTTTACTGTTTCTAACTGTAAAACTAGCAATTTTACTGTTTCTAACTGTAAAACTAGCAATTTTACTGTTTCTTACTGTAAATCTAGCAATTTTACTGTTTCTTACTGTAAAACTAGCAATTTTACTGTTTCTTACTGTAAAAGTAGCAATTTTACTGTTTCTAACTGTAAAACTAGCAATTTTACTGTTTCTAACTGTAAAACTAGCAATTTTACTGTTTCTTACTGTAAAAATAGCAATGTTACTGTTTCTTACTGTAAAACTAGCAATTTTACAGTTTCTTACTGTAAAACTAGCAGTTTTACTGTTTCTTACTGTAAAAGTAGCAATTTTACTGTTTCTTACTGTAAAACTAGCAATTTTACTGTTTCTTACTGTAAAACTAGCAATTTTACTGTTTCTTACTGTAAAAATAGCAATTTTACTGTTTCTTACTGTAACATTAGCAAATTTACTGTTTCTTACTGTAAAACTAGCAATTTTACTGTTTCTTACTGTAAAAATAGCAACTTTACTGTTTCTAACTGTAAAACTAGCAATTTTACTGTTTCTAACTGGAAAACTAGCAATTTTACTGTTTCTTACTGTAAAAATAGCAATGTTACTGTTTCTTACTGTAAAACTAGCAATTTTACAGTTTCTTACTGTAAAACTAGCAGTTTTACTGTTTCTTACTGTAAAAGTAGCAATTTTACTGTTTCTTACTGTAAAACTAGCAATTTTACTGTTTCTTACTGTAAAACTAGCAATTTTACTGTTTCTTACTGTAAAACTAGCAATTTTACTGTTTCTTACTGTAAAAGTAGCAATTTTACTGATTCTAACTGTAAAACTAGCAATTTTACTGTTTCTTACTGTAAAAGTAGCAAATTTACTGTTTCTTACTGTAAAAGTAGCAAATTTACTGTTTCTTACTGTAAAAGTAGCAAATTGTATAGTTTATTACTATAAAATTAGCTATATTATACTGTAAAAACATTCATTTTTTACAGTGTATAACTGCGATGGTCTCTCTGGCCCCTGTTTTATTACTAAACTTGTACACACGCAGTAGACGTTACTGTTAAGAGTTATACAGATGCACAACGGCTTCATTTACGGATGGTAACAACTGTGCATATTGTTTCCTACAACAGGAAACTGGTTTTATACGTTCCTGGTGGCGAGCTGCTCAATTTTTTAAAGCGCCAGTGCCAAAACCGTGAAAGTTTTCGGTGTATTTTTTGCCATGGTGAAGAACCGACGGAACCGTTTTAGATGACTTAATACACTTGATGAGGAAAATAATCCTTGCGAGACTTTTAATGAGTCAAAAACTGATTCAACGTTGAAAGACATATATATGTTTTTAAGTGTAATAGGAAAACATTGGAACACATTTTCAAAAAACTAATTTTGAGGATAGATGGTTATACTTGCTTTAAAGATACCTAAAACTTGCTTTTTATGCTTGAGTTGCCTTATGCATGGTCATAAGGAAAAATAGTCCATGTAGCCAATTGGCAACGCTATGCAGTGTAGGGTTAAACGAACGAAAGGAAGTATTGTGTTCTCGAACGATTTTCCACTTCAGTTTCAACCAAAATTTAAAATTTAAATTAATTTTGATCTCTTTGTTTCCGCATGGCCGTACGATGTATGGGTAACTTACTAAGCACACTCTTTGAAAAGGGCAATCTCGTTGTTCCTAATGAATGTTGATTTTACAGTATAATTACAGCTAATTTTACAGTAATAAACTGTCAAATTGCTAATTTTGCAGTTTATTACCGTGTATTTTACAGTTTTAACCAAGAACCTCTGCTGCCAGTATTATACTGTTGTTTTTACAGTATAATACAGCTAAATTTTACTGCAACAAACAGTACAATTGCTAAATTTACTGTAAGAAACTAAAATTGCTAGTTTTACAGTCATTTTATAGTTTTAAAGTTGCAAAAAAAAAACAGTTCAGTTTTTGCAGTGTGAACGCAACATCAAAATAAAGTAATTCCTCGTTAAAACGTTCTTGTCGGGGGGACAACAAAAAAGCGCGATATATTAATGTCTAAAATTTTTTCGCGAAACCCCCGTCGAATCTGCGCACGCGCCAAGTTTCTTCGGACTTCCTCGAAATAGGGGGGGGGGGATGAACGAGGAAGTAGCAAGCGAACAAAAACTGAAGGCATCGGGCCAGTGCGCATCCTAAACCTGTCTCCCCTTTTTCAAATGGAAGCGTCCGTGGCTGCCAGGCGCACAATACGCAAACAGACAGTACGTAATATGACCGAGGTCATAAAAATAAACATTTTAACTAACGTACAATTTTATGGCATGTGTCTCTGCAAAGATATTAGCTCTTTGTCATTTTGGGACAATTTTCTTCCCAAGAACGAAAAAAAATTCTCTTGTCAAGTTTTCTTTTTAAAATAAAATAAATCTTTAGATCATTTTATGGTAGAATACAAATCAAAAGTTGCAGCTTAAACTGCAACAAATGTAGACGAATGGAAAACATACATTGATTTCAAAAATAATACTGTGAACTCTCACTTGTACGCCGGCCCAAGGGACCAACAGAAAAAGGCGCATAAGTGAGAGAGACGTATAAGTGAACAAGCCTATTTAATGGACTAAAACGCAACATAGGTTCTAATGAGAGAGTGAATAGAAATGGGACATATTACCACGTTTCGGCAATGACTGTAACGTAACTACAATGATAAAGAGAAAACAAAAATTGTAGCATACCTAATTACAAACTGTTCCCTTTAAAACCATACATGATAGATAATTGTCCCTCTCCGAACTCTAGTTCATGAGGAAAAAAATGCCTTCCGTGAGCAATAAAGGCGAAAGATTACAGAAGAAAGTGAAGAAAAATGCATATTTTTTAAGGAAAATAAATTAAATTTTTTACATTTTGGGGAAAATTCGGCGTATAAGTGAAATATTTATCTTTAGAGCGACGCATAAACGAATGATACTATCATTACAGGGTGACAAGAAAAGTCTAAAAATCTAAAATGCAAGAAAAGTTTAATGAGAGCATGAATAAGAATGTTTCTATAGAAAATGGTCATATTACTACGGTTTGGCAACTACTGAAACCTAATTGCAATGATAAGGAGAAAACAAAAGTTGTAGCATACCTATAATTACGAACTGGTCCTTTTAAAACGCTAAATTGTCCCTCTCCGAACTCTAGTTCATGTGGAAAAAATGCCTTCCGTGAGCAATAAAAAGAAGAGAATTAAAGAGGAAAGTGAAGAAACATGCTCATTTTTCAAGAAAATAAATTAAATTGTTTACATTTTTTGAAAAATTCGGCGCATAAGTGAAATATTTATCTTTAGAGCGACGCATAAGCGAATGAAATTATCATTATTTTACTATGGAATGTGCTGGGACCACTGAAAATCGTCGTATAAGTGAAAAGGGAGTATAAATGAGGCGTTGTATAAGTGAGAGTTCACTGCATACTCTTTTTGAGAAATATATTTTTCTTTCCCCTTTGTAGTAATTAGGGATGCACCGATAAGCAAATTGGCCGATTACCGATTACCGATTAATCGGTTGTTGATAATCGGCAGATTAATCGGCTGAGCCGATTAATGACAAAGATAATTGTTTTTCTACTACCAATTTTACCATTACTATTTTTTATCTCTTATACAATTCCAAGTTTAGAAATAGTAAGTAATTTATTTCTGGGAGAAGATTTTTTTCCATTCTCCTAGTTTTCACAAAATAATTTCAATATTTTATCAAATTTCTTAGAACCAATTTTCATATTAGTGTCAATAATATTATTAACACATTGTTAGTTATGTTGATTGGAAATAAAAATTAATAAAAAAAGGGGGGGGTGAACAGTTCAATTTAGGAGTACTTTTAATTCTTATATTTTAGTAATCAGTAGCAATTTAATTCAATACTTTTATTCTTTGAAAATTAGAGGTTATCTGAAAGCACTGTGCTAAGGAGAAAACTATCGCCACATGAAAAATGTTGCATCATTGTCTATGTATATTTATTCTAAGTAAGAGAATTCATTAAAAAAAAACTTTATATCAACTGTGAGGATTATTATTACTGTTAATAAAATTATTCATCATAGTTTCCTAGTGAAAGTATACTTTAAAGAATAATATCTGAAAAATATTTTTCAGCCGATGAATCGGTCCAATTTTGCCGATTATTAATAATCGGCAAAGTGGCCGATTATGGCCGATTAATCGGTACCGCCGATTAATCGGTGCATCCCTAGTAGTAATGTATATATATTAGGGTGGATCGATTTTAACTTTTGTGGTGGAATACTATACCCTATACTGCCGTGCTAAACACAAAAGTCGTATCTGCACTTTTTAACAAAATTGAGTTATCGCCACCAGGTGGCTCTTAGTGACGTATTTCACCTAAATACAAAATTGTATAGTCATTTGAAGACAGGAAATATTTTTTTTAAATGCTGAAAAAGTACACCTGAATCAAATACATGCAGGAGCAAAACTTTAAAGAGTCGTATCTCCGTTCAGATGAAATATATTTACTTCTCCCGCAAGGCCCTTGAAGTTTCGGCGAGTATGCAAAAACCCCTCCAAGAAAATCATCGAAAATGATATAAAATTCAGTTTTTCCAAATTCATTATTGAAAAAAGAGAGAAGCGATCGCTCCCATCGCCCCACTCTTGTATCCGTCTTTGCCAAAAGGCTGCTTTGTTCTTATGAACCCCTTTATGCCCAAGTTTTTTTTTAACATTTTTTTTCAATTTTTATCTGCTTAAAACTCTTACTTGGAATGGTTTACATGCATTTTAGGCTTAAAATAGTTCGCCGTTGTCATATTTATTAAGTTATTTAACGTCCTGTTTATGGCACACTAGGCAGATATGTGCGCAAAATACGACCTTACTTGATTTTACTTTTGCAAAGTAACTTTACAGAAGGCATCTGTGATCCATTTTAAGCAAGTCATTTTAAAATAGTTTAATTTTATGAAAGATAAGTTCGCAAAAAAAACTTACTTTCTGTGGCTACCCATACTGGATCGTTGCTTGACTCATGTGTCTGAAAATAGCTGTCAATAAATGAACTCTGATGTCCAAATAGTGGCTCTATCTGGCTTTCTCAAGAAGGACTATTCAACTTGAGAAAAACAGCTTTAGAAAAATGATATACCCATTACAGGTTTTTGTATGCAGTAACTATCAGGCTTCCCGTTTTTAAGGCTACTGAGCACAAATGGGTTAACTCGTCACCGCCCAGTGTTCTCTTTATATATCACCTCTTTTCAGGCCCCTCACTGAAAATAATACATTTTTATTATTTCTTATTCTTATTGGCTGGTTTCCTTACACATGTGTGGCTACACCCCTAAAAAACATTCGAACCTTTCTTTTCCGGTCAATCCAGCAGGAAACGTCTAAAATTTGTCACTTTGCAGATTCAAAGTGCTGTTTTCAATTCTAGGTATAACGGAATTTTTTTAAAAGTATATTATACTTTTCCTTCGCTGGTTTCATTTATTCAAAAAACTTTATTCCTAATTTATAAAATTGGTACCTTCAACAATAAGATTACAGGAAAGTTACCTACTTTTTTACAACCAGAAACGCCCAGCTATCTATTTAAGGATCATCTATTATTTCAACGACAAAATACTGCAAGTGAATAAAACTTCAACTTTACTCCATTTATGAAGTATGAAATGTAACTTAGAAAGAATTTTCAAAAAATTTTATTTTAAAATCATTTGCGCTCGGGGCCTTAGTATCCGAGAGGTAGAGGCAAGGAGATTAAAGAGGAGGAGCTAAATCTCTGCTATCTAAAAGTGGCAACGAATTTTCACCCCGCCGCCAGAGGACGCTAGCTGAAACGCTCCCTATCTCGTACGGGAATCAATGTAAATGATACTGAATCTGTCATCTTTTTAAATGCTGCTATGGGGAAGAAAAAAATTTTTTTTCAGCTGGATTTTGGTGTAAATCTTCGATTAACATTATGAATTAAATATGAATTTCATCCCACGAAAATAGGTGCCGTATTCTTTGAGAAATAGGTTTAATCGAATGCACTTACCAACTTGCCAAATCTGACAGAATCTGTCATTTTAAAAGACTGCTGTTGGCAAGAATGATTTTTTTTAATTGGAATTTTGCTCAAACCATCGATTAACATTATGAACTAAATATATTTAATAAATACATTTAAACTAATAATTATTTTGTCTACTAAATGTATTTAATTAATAACAAAATTAAATTCTGACATAATTAATTTTTTGCCTCATGCTTAATTTATCAACAATTTAGAGAACTGATTCTCAGCAAAAATTATATCGTACAATGCAAAGAAAATGTCACATACAGTCGCATATATGTCAAATTTGGCAAGTAGCTAGATGCCGTCGATTAAACATCTTTCTTAAAAAATACGGCAAAATTTCAGTGGGGTGGATCAAAGTCATATTTAGTTCATAATGTTAATCGATGGTTTACACCAAAATCCAGTTGAAAAAAAAAAAATTTCTTCCCCATAGCAGCATTTAAAAAGATGACAGATTCAGTATCATTTACATTGATTCCCGAAAGAGATAGGGAGCGTTTCAGCTAGCGTCCTCTGGCGGCGTGTGAGAATTCGTTGCCACTTTCAAACTAGCGCATCCATAGAACATTTCTCTCCTTCTTTCTACTCCGTGGGTAGAGGCTTCTACTCGTAAGCAATGTCGAGTTGCGGGTTCGAGTTCCGCTTGCCCATGGTTGTTTTTTTATTATTATTATTTATTTTTTTATTCAGAAGCCATCAGCTTCGACGCACATGAGGACTGCGTACTGTGCGCCTTGCCTCCTGACAAGCACAGGACAGATTTACGACACAGAGAGGTTGAAATAACAACCATGGGCTCGAACCCGCGACCACTTGCTTACCAGGAGAATACTCTACCTCTAGGCCACCGTGGCCCCTGCCCATGGTTGTTATTTCAACCTCTCTGTGCCGTAAGTCTGTCCCGTGTTTGTTAAGAGGCAAGGCGCACAGTACGCAGTCCTCATGTATGTCGAAGCTATGATAGCTTCTGTATTTAAAAAAAGGGGCTCTAACGGGTTAAAAACGCTCCGCCGCGGTCGCAGTTATCTCAAAGCTTCGGGTTCATCTTTTCGCGGCCGCCTTTTCATCTATTCGTTTTTTGTTCGCTATTTTCTCGCCAATCAAGGCGCACAAAGTGAAATTGTTTGATTCTTGTGTACGGAACTTCTCCGTTGGTGCGGCATGCGGAACGGAAGCACGCAGAGCGGTTGTGCTTTTTGAAGCCCTTGACTTAAAAGTTAAGAAGGAGTCAAGAAAAAACAAGCAACACTTAATTCTTTTATTTAAGATACAAACAGTGAGCCTTTGTCGTTTCGGTGTGTTTGGTTTTGTTATGTTTCGTCACTATCAGTAAACGCGTGATTTGTTTAAAGCAGTAAGTTGCCGTCCCCAAACCTGAGGTAGAAACCAGTGGTCGGAAGTAGCGCGCTACAAGTAGCGAAACTACTGTAGTAGCTACATTTTTTAGTAGTTTGTAGTGTAGCGCACTACTTTTTAAAAAAAGTACAGTAGCGAGTAGCGCGATACAAAAAAGTAGTAGTTTGTAGCGATTTCTAGAAACTACTTTAAATTAAATTTAAAAAAATAAATGAAAAAAAAAAGAGAACGAAGAAAGAAAACAAGGTTGTTCTTGTGGCGGATATTCGTAAAAATTGTAAAAAAAAATCTAAAAAGGACAAATTTTAGCAAAAAAAAAAAAGGAACAAAAAGGAAAAGTAACAAATAAATTCAAAGACAATTCCTATTTCTATTCCATATTCGAATGAGGTAATTTTTTAATCCAAACCACTTTTCGAATTTTTTCGGTCGATCCTCAAACGGTGTATTCTTTTTATTTATTTATTTTTTAAAAAGTAGCGAAGTAGCAACTACATTTCAAAAGTAGTGTAGCTCGCTACATTTAAAAAAAAGTAGCTGTAGCTGTAGTTAACTACATTTATAAGAAAGTAGTTGTAGTTGTAGTTCGCTGCAAAAAATATGTAGTTTTTCCAACCACTGGTAGAAACATGCAACACACCGCCACTCGGTTATTCCATCCAAGGAGTGCAGTTTCGTGCTTATTGGCACTCGTCAACATGGAATAGGAATTAACCGAGCTGGAATCTTTTGGCTCTCCTTGCTTAACTTACTACTTTATACCTGTAGCTCTGCTTCCATCAACGAGTTATACCGTACCACTGTGCTGTCTCTTTGGTGTTCTGATTTCACATTAGCTACCAGTTTTTTTGGCTCTCTTTGCTTCTATAAAGTATTTTTGCCTCTAGCTCGGTTACTTCCCATTCCAGGCAGCAGACTCGTGCCAATAAACACGAAACTGCACCACATCGGGTGAAATAACCGAGCTGGTGGTGTATTGTGTGTGATTTGTTTGTTATGTATCAAGCAGTGCGGGGCCTTATTTGGCTGTTGCTACCTGATGAGCCTTGGTTTTCAGCGGCACTCTCTATGTTAACTCTTTAACAGTTTCTTTCTTTTTTTTTTTTTTTCACAATTCGGTCCAAAAAATTTCACTTTTTTTTCTTACCAGCTAATTAGAATAGAAAATACAATAAAATGCAAACTATCTTTTATTGGAGGACACCTATTACCATCTATATTCTATACGAATATTTTGCTACTCAAAATAGAAAAGATTCAGGGGAAACAGCGAAAGCGACATTGTAAAACAGAAATCAAGATTTATATGCGAAAATTTTCTCAATTTTTTCGCATTTAAACTCTCCCAGATCTTGTCTCATTTCATTTGCTTCCCAGACACCGAAGAAGGAGGCTGTTGCCTCCGAAACATGTTTGCCTTTTTCAACTTTTAACCTTTTATTTGTGCTTTTTAACGTCGTTTCGTATTTTTATCTATTTTATGCACAAAACTATCTCTTGTTAAGTCCATTATATCTGTAAGACTTTTTTCTCTTTTCTTAAAAAAGCCGAGAATTTATGTCTTACGCCATACCAAAACAACCATGCAGAGCCCGATCATTCTGACATTGGACATGGAGCACATTTCTGTTCTAGGGCCCATACTCTCCTTCTCATATATCAGCTATGCGTTACGAGAAAAAAAAATTCTTACAATACCAGAATGAAATAAAAGATTTGTGCAAAGATCGAACATAAAAATAAAAAAAAAAAAATAGTAATAATAATGCTATCAAATTATTAAGTAAAAAATATCCGTCAACATACACAGTACGCATTTATTATTAATAGTAAAATACACAGAACGCATTTTAGTAAAATATACAGTAGGAATTTTAGTAAAATATACAGTAGGCATTTTAGTAAAATATACAGTAGGAATTTTAGTAAACTATACGATAGGTATTTTAGGTAAAATATACAGTAAGCATTTTAGTAAAATATACAGTAGGCATTTTAGTAAAATATACAGTAGGAATTTTAGTAAACTGTACGGTAGGTATTTTAGGTAAAATATACAGTAAGCATTTTAGTAAAATATACAGTAGGCATTTTAGTAAAATATACAATGGGCATTTTAGTAAAATATACAGTAGGAATTTTAGTAAACTATACGATAGGTATTTTAGGTAAAATACACAGAACGCATTTTAGTAAAATATACAGTAGGAATTTTAGTAAAATATACAGTAGACATTTTAGTAAAATATACAGTAGGAATTTTAGTAAACTATACGATAGGTATTTTAGGTAAAATATACAGTAAGCATTTTAGTAAAATATACAGTAGGCATTTTAGTAAAATATACAATGGGCATTTTAGTAAAATATACAGTAGGAATTTTAGTAAACTATACGATAGGTATTTTAGGTAAAATATACAGTAAGCATTTTAGTAAAATATACAGTAGGCATTTTAGTAAAATATACAATAGGCATTTTAGTAAAATATACAGTATGCATTTTAGTAAAAGATACAGTATACATTTTAGTAAAAGATACAGTATGCATTTTAGTAAAATATACAGTAGGCATTTTAGTAAAATATACAGTATGCATTTTAGTAAAATATACAGTATGCATTTTAGTAAAATATACAGTATGCATTTTAGTAAAAGATACAGTATACATTCTAGTAAAAGATACAGTATGCATTTTAGTAAAATATACAGTAGGCATTTTAGTAAAATATACAGTATGCATTTTAGTAAAATATACAGTATGCATTTTAGTAAAAGATACAGTATACATTTTAGTAAAAGATACAGTATGCATTTTAGTAAAATATACAGTAGGCATTTTAGTAAAATATACAGTAGGCATTTTAGTAAAATATACAATAGGCATTTTAGTAAAATATACAGTATGCATTTTAGTAAAAGATACAGTATACATTTTAGTAAAAGATACAGTATGCATTTTAGTAAAATATACAGTAGGCATTTTAGTAAAATATACAGTATGCATTTTAGTAAAATATACAGTATGCATTTTAGTAAAAGATACAGTATACATTTTAGTAAAAGATACAGTATGCATTTTAGTAAAATATACAGCAGGCATTTTAGTAAAATATACAGTAGGCATTTTAGTAAAATATACAATAGGCATTTTAGTAAAATATACAGTATGCATTTTAGTAAAAGATACAGTATACATTTTAGTAAAAGATACAGTATGCATTTTAGTAAAATATACAGTAGGCATTTTAGTAAAATATACAGTATGCATTTTAGTAAAATATACAGTATGCATTTTAGTAAAAGATACAGTATACATTTTAGTAAAAGATACAGTATGCATTTTAGTAAAATATACAGTAGGCATTTTAGTAAAATATACAGTAGGCATTTTAGTAAAATATACAATAGGCATTTTAGTAAAATATACAGTATGCATTTTAGTAAAAGATACAGTATACATTTTAGTAAAAGATACAGTATGCATTTTAGTAAAATATACAGTAGGCATTTTAGTAAAATATACAGTATGCATTTTAGTAAAATATACAGTATGCATTTTAGTAAAATATACAGTATGCATTTTAGTAAAAGATACAGTATACATGTTAGTAAAAGATACAGTATGCATTTTAGTAAAATATACAGTAGGCATTTTAGTAAAATATACAGTATGCATTTTAGTAAAATATACAGTATGCATTTTAGTAAAATATACAGTAGGCATTTAGTATTTAGGAGGCGTTGGATAAAGTAAGGGGATGTTGGGCCTCCTGAAATCTTAAGAGGAGGAACCTGTGCTTCTGCGGTAATCAGGCTTTGTAAAAATGTCGATCGACACTCATTCGAACCTTTCTGTTCTAGCGAGGATGGACGACTATTCGCTGCGTAACGAGTCCCTCCCCATCCAGTACCCCCGAGCCACCACCCTGTTCGCGGCGTCCGCCTGCATCCTCTTCATCGTGCTGGGCATCGCCGGCAACCTGCTGACCATCGTGGCGCTGGCGCGGTGCAACAAGCTGCGCAACGCCACCACCGCCTTCGTGGTCAGCCTCTGCACGGCCGACCTCCTCTTCTGCGCCCTCAACCTGCCGCCCACCGCATCCAGGTGAGCCTTTCCTCCTCCTGTCTTTTATACTTGCTTGCAACTTACTGACGTCACTACGCGCGGGAGAAAACCCGAGTTAACAGTAACCTGCTTGGCGAATCAGAAGATATTACCTACTGTGTGTGAACTCTTATTGGCTGGCGCGTCCAATTCAAATGGATGTTCTGTCTAACATTTTGTCGCGAGACCTCCGTCGCATCTGCGCACGCGCCAAGTCTCTTCTGACTTTCTCGAAATAGGGGGGAAATGCAACGAGGAAGTAGCAGGCCAACAAAAGCTGAAGGCATCGGGAAGTGCGCATCCTAAACCTATCTCCCCTTTTTCAAATGGAAGCGTTCGTGGCTGCCAGGTGCACAATACGCAAACAGACAGTACTCTCCTTGAAGAATTGAAAATATAAAAAAAATACGAATATTATGACAAAAAAAGGCTACATATGAGTAGATGAAACAATCTAATCCGATTTCTAAAGGGAAGGGTCTAATTTCACCCAAAATTCGGACACCGTGTAAGGAACTACTTCCTTTGCTTGGTCTAAGCTTATTTCTTCATAGTAAAGAAAAGTTGCAGCCGAGTATGGTTGCTATACGTCGATTGTATCACACACTGTTAAAACTAGAGGTCGTACAAGGGACCTTTGAAGGTGAAACGCTGTAGAACCAACGGCACCCCCTGAAGGTACACTTGACTCCGTATGGTACCTTTGAAATTGCCATTTGGTAATCTTTGGGTGCTTCACACACTCTAGTGTCCTGCGTACCTACCACAACTCGTGGTTTAACCGGGATAGGATCCTGAAGCGCGCTCTGTTCTTTTTTTGAACCAGACTAAGGGTCGAGCAATCCCCTTGGCCCAGCACCCCCAGACTTATCGTTTCACTTGGAGGACTTTGTGACCACGACATTTTTAACCCCAGCCACCATTAATCAAGACGGTGGATCTTTGATCGTCTGGGATCGATCCCGGGTCCCTTCGAACACGAGTCCGACGCCTTACCGATCGGGCTACCACGGCCCTCCCTTTGTGTGCTATGGGTCACCCATAGGGTGCCACATGGAGTCAAATTGCACCTTCATGAGTGTCATAGTGAGTCAATTGTCATCCTTCAGGGGGTTCCGCTAGTGCTACAACGTTTCACCTTCAAAGCTGCCTTGGGCAACCTGTAGTTTTAACAGTGTATTTATTTGGCACGATACACTGTCAAAAATTCAGGAAGCTTTTATGGTAAATGAAACTGAAAAATGTAGCGTTTACCGTACAGAAATTTTTATAGTAAATTGTACCGATAAAAAAAATTGCGATTACAGTTCCAATGGATCACCACGTGACTTACTGTGCGATGCAGATGATACCCTATTTCCGCTCTTTTGATATGTCTCATCTGGTACCGTGGATAGTCAAGCAGTGTGTAAAAATTGGGCCCTGGATTCAATCCTTGTCGTTCGTATCTCGTACTTTTTAATTCTCATTTTGTCTTCCGTAAACTTTTACAGTAAAAAAATATTTTACGGTAAAAGTTACTGGCAACATGGATGCCAGTAACTTTTACCGTAAAAGTTCAGGAAAATTTTAATTAGTGTACGGTGTTACTTTCCATGAATGCTATCTTTAAATCACACACCATTCAGAATGTATTAAAATCATTAGTAATCTTCAGCATGTTACCAGAGGGAAGCACAAGGATAGTGTAAAAAAAAAATGAACAGATTGCGATCGAAAGGTACCAATCATTTTGAGGAAAAGCCGTAAGTAGTCAGAACTCTCGTCTTTTTTTTTTTTTTTTTTTTTTTTTTATCGCATAACATTGAAAGGAAAGAAGTGTAGGAGCTAAACTCCTATGAGCACCCCATGCAAATTAAACCCAGTCCAAAACAGAGCATTATTCGTTGTCTGGTCGGAATTTTGGGTGGAATTTATTATTGTGTGCGGGCGTGCTCCGCTTTTGCGGTCAGGAGATGAAAATTATGTCAGTTATAAATATGAGCTGCGACAGGTCAAGTCTAATCTGATAACAGATCAAGTACACAAACCGATTTGACCTTCCCACGAGCCACGTGACAAGCAATTAAATTTCTTCATATTAGTCCTTTAGTGAACAAAAGATGCCGCAGTCACAAATAAAGTAAGACTAAGCAATACACCTCCCAAAGACTACCCCCCAAAAAACTGCCACCAACAGATGACGTCCGATGTTTCTTTTTTTCTTGAACAACTGCAGCTTCCATCAACAGATGCTCTATATTGTCTAATAATAATGTCGACCTCTATTAGAACCTTACATATGGGCCGTGGTGGCCCGATCGGTAAGGCATCGGACTCGTGTCCGAAAGGACCCGGGTTCGATCCCAGCCGATCAAAGATCCACCGTCTTGATTAATGGTGACTGGGGGGCGTTAAAAATGTCGTGGTCACAAAGTCCTCCAATAGTCTGTGGAGTTAGCGACAAAAACAGCCTAAATATTTCACTTCCGGATACCAGTGTGAAATTTGGTACAGAGCTTAGGTACATATATAAGAACAAAAAACCGCCGGGAGACACTTGATCAGGGGTCATGAACTCCCGTGATGACGTCATCAAGATGGCCGCTTTTACAGGTAAATACGTTCGTTTAATTGCTTAAACTCCATCATAGATTAAAATATTGCAAAACTCAAAGGTATCATCTGAAAGCTCTTTAAAAAAGCTATTTAGAAATATTTAATTTTTCTTTCTGAGGTCAAGGGCCCACCTGTAATGACGTCATCAAAATGGCCGCTTTTAAAGGTAAATACGTTTGTTTAACTCTCCCTAAAACTCCATCATAGATTTAAATATTTCAAAACTCAACTATATTATCTGAAAGCGCTTTAAAAGATCTATTTAGAAATATTTAATTTTTCTTTCTGAGGTCAAGGGCTCACCTGTGATGACGTCATCAAAATGGCCGCTTTTACAAGTAAATGCGTTCGTTTAACTGCTTAAAACTCCATCATAGATTCAAATATTGCAAAATTCAAATACATCATCTGAAAGCTCTTTAAAAGAGCTATTTAGAAAGATTTAATTTTTCTTTCTGAGGTCAAGGTCCCACCTGTACTGACGTCATCAAAATGGCCGCTTTTACAGGTAAATACGTTTGTTTAACTCCCCCTAAAACTCCATCATAGATTCAAATATTGCTAAACTCAAATATATCATTTAAAAGCTCTTTAAAAGAGCTATCTAGAAAGATTTAATTTTTATTTCTAAGGTCAAGGGCCCACCTGTGATGACGTCATTTGAGGCCATTTTGATGACGTCATTGCAGGTGGGACCTTGACCTCAGAAAGAAAAATTAAGTGTTTCTAAATAGCTCTTTTAAAGAGATTTCAGATGATATATTTGAGTTTTGCAACATTTGAATCTATGATGGAGTTTTAGGGGGAGTTAAACAAACGTATTTACCTGTAAAAGCGGCCATTTTGATGACGGCATTACAGGTGGGCCCTTGATCTTAGAAATAAAAATTTAATCTTTCTAGATAGCTCTTTTAAAGAGCTTTCAGATGATATATTTGAGCTTTGTAATAGTTGAATCTATGATGGAGTTTTAGGGGGAGTCAAACAAACGTATTTATCTGTAAAAGCGGCCATTTTGATGACGTCATCACAGGTGGGCCCTTGACCTTAGAAAGAAAAAATAAGTCTTTCTAAATAGCTCTTTTAAAGAGCTTTCAGATGATGTATTTGAGTTTTGCAATATTTCAATCTATGATGCAGTTTTAAGCAGTTAAACGAACGTATTTACCTGCAAAAGCGGCCATTTTGATGACGTCATCACAGGTGAACCCTTGACCTCAGAAAGAAAAATTATATCTTTATAAATAGATCTTTTAAACGCTTTCAGATGATATAGTTGAGTTTTGAAATATTTAAATATATGATAGAATTTTAGGGGAAGTTAAACAAACGTATTTACCTTTAAAAGCGGCCATTTTGATGACGTCATTACAGGTGGACCCTTGACCTCAGAAAGAAACATTACATATTTCTGAATAGCTATTTTAAAGAGCTTTCAGATGATACCTTTGAGTTTTGCAATATTTTAATCTATGATGGAGTTTAAGCAATTAAACGAACGTATTTACCTGCAAAAGCGGCCATTTTGATGACGTCATCACAGGTGAACCCTTGACCTCAGAAAGAAAAATTATATCTTTATAAATAGAGCTTTTAAAGCGCTTTCAGATGATATAGTTGAGTTTTGAAATATTAAATATATGATGGAATTTTAGGGGGAGTTAAACAAACGTATTTACCTGTAAAATTGGCCATTTTGATGACGTCATTACAGGTGGGCCCTTGATCTCAGAAAGAAAAATTAATTTTTTCTAAATAGCTCTTTTAAAGAACTTTCAGATGATATATTTGAGTTTTGCAATATTTGAATCTATGATGGAGTTTTAGGGGGAGTCAAACAAACGTATTTACCTGTAAAAGCGGCCATTTTGATGACATCATCACAGGTGGGCCCTTGACCTTAGAAAAAAAAATTAAATCTTTTTAAATAGCTCTTTTAAAGAGCTTTCAGATGATATATTTGAGTTTTGCAATATTTGAATCTATGATGGAGTTTTAGGAGGAGTTAAAAAAACGTATTTACCTGTAAAAGCTGCCATTTTGATGACGTCATTACAGGTGAGCACTTGACCTCAGAAAGAAAAATTAAATCTTTCTATGTAGCTCTTTTAAAGAGCTTTCAGATGATATATTTGAGTTTTGCAATATTTCAATCTATGATGGAGTTTTAAGCAGTTAAACGAACGTATTTACCTGTAAAAGCGGCCATTTTGATGACGTCATCACGGAATGACCTTGACCTCCGATCAAGTGTCTCCCGGCGTTTTTTTGTCCTCCTATGTGAATTTAAGCCCCACATAAAATTTCAGACTGGTATCCGGAAGTGAAATATGTTTGCACTAACTCCACGGACTACAAGTGAAACGATACCTCTGGGGGTCAGGGCCGAATTTAGCTCTTTGCCGCCCCTAGGCAGACTTAAATCTGCCCCCCCGCCCTCCTCCTCCTCACACACACACACACACACATACACACACACACACAATTATTATTTTTAGTATTATTATTACGAATTTTCCAGGCAATCTATAAGATGATTGGAATCTCTACGGAAGCTTTAAATCTGTAAGAGGCTTGGAGAAATTATGTTATTATTTTTTGTTCCTTTCAAAAACTTGGTGAATTAAAATACTTTTTGTTTTCAACAATTATTTTCAACGTTTCAGTATTAAGGGTCTAAATATTATTGAGGGCCACCTATTTTAAACATTTTCATGAGGTAAAGATAAAGGTTACAAGTTAAAATTTACAAAGACAGAGTTCGGTTCATTTTTTCGTTTACAAAAGTATTAGGACATAAAAACGTTTTTTATAATGAAAAAAATATTCAATGTAAGCAAAACATCTTTCACTGTTCGACAAAAAAAAAAACCCTTGAAAATGCTTCTGGTATTTTGAAGGTTGATTCTTATGTAAAATGATCCCCTGAATCCGAATATGACCCCCGTTTTCCCCCATCACGTCCCAATTTTTTTTAAAACGCCCCCCTTTTTTTTTCATTTTTCCTTAGTTTCAGGGCTATTATTTATTTATTTTTTTTTTTTGGAGGGGAAAGGAGCCTTATATTCACCAATAAATTTTTTTGGATGTCAAGAGAGACTCAAAGTTTAAAATCATGAGCACCGAGAAAAAATCGGGGAACTTGGGGGGGCGTGGCCCCCCAAAATATTTGAAAAATCACCAAAAACGATCTTTTTTTTCTGGTTTCTTTAAAAAGACCTTTAAAACATTTTTTTCGGTGCAGAACCAGAGTATAGGATCCGCTCCTATGGCTCCTGGGTCAGAAAAAATTTTCACGCTGTAAAATTTTTAAAAAAAAATAAAATACAGTAGAGTCTCGAAAATCCGAATCTCAAAAGTCCGAGGTTCCGCTTAATTCGAGGCTCTTTTATTGACATTTTAAGGTTTATCTTCAATAGCTAAAAAGATAATTTGCATTAAAATCTGAAAATAAGAACCTGTTGCTATTGGAAAATTTTCTTTTGTACTCACAATAAAGTAGTAAAAAATGTATTGAGAGGTTGGTGTCAAAAACATTCATCAAGTGTCACGAAATATTCTTTAACTACTGTAAAGGCCTTTAATTTCGCGGGCCGTAATTTTCGCGAAAATGAATATATCGGTGATTTCGCGGGCCGAAAATTTCGCGAATTTTGCATGTACAGAACCGAAAGTTGAAAAAGTCCAAAGTAAAAAAAAATTCGCGAGGCCTAAATTTTCGCGATTACGAAGGGCTCGCGAAAATTAAGGCCTCGCGAATAAAAAGGCCTTTACAGTACTAGATATATATTAAGATATGCTTTGGAAATAATAACTTGATATCTAAAACGACTTGAAATTTAGTTTATCTCACTAATGATGATCGAAAAGTGCTACGTTTCTACTGTCAAGAATTTTTTCCGGATAATCCGAGTTTTCAGTAATCCGAGGTGGCATGAGCCCCAATTACCTCGGATTTTCGAGACTCTACTGTAATGCTTTAAAAATCGCACTTTGCACTCGAGTTTTAAAGCAGGTCTTCAGCCAAAAAAAACAAAATTGTGGCTGATTCTTATGTCAAATGACCCCCTATTTCCAAATATGACCTCAGTTTCCCCCTCCACCCCCTCTTTCCAGAGAGTCCCCCCCCCCCAATTCAGAGTCATTTTACTAATTCGGAGGGGAAAAGTACATTACGTAACCCGTTAACATAATTCTAAAAGGCAACAGAGGTTCAAAGTTCAAAATCATGTACATGTGTACCAAAAATATAAACTAGGGCGGTATAACTCCCCCCCCCCCCAAAAAAAAAAAGAAAAGAAAATTCAATACTCTGATTTTTCACAAAAAAAAAAAAAAAAGGTTTAAAACGTCTCTTAGAAAAACAAGAAAAGAAGATTTTTTTTTTGGGTGGGGGGTACACCGCCATAGTTTATATTTTTGGTACACATGTACATGATTTTGAACTTTGAACCTCTGTTGCCTTTTAGAATTATGTTAACGGGTTACGTAATGTACTTTTCCCCTCCGAATTAGTAAAATGACTCTGAATTGGGGGTGGGGGGGACTCTCTGGAAAGAGGGGGTGGAGGGGGGAAACTGAGGTCATATTTGGAAATAGGGGGTCATTTGACATAAGAATCAGCCACAATTTTTTTTTTTTTTTTGGCTGAAGACCTGCTTTAAAACTCGAGTGCAAAGTGCGATTTTTAAAGCATTATTTTATTTTTTTTTAAAAATTTTACAGCGTGAAAATTTTTTCTGACCCAGGAGCCATAGGAGCGGATCCTATACTCTGGTTCTGCACCGAAAAAAATGTTTTAAAGGTCTTTTTAAAGAAACTAGAATAAAAAGATCATTTTTGGTGATTTTTCAAATATTTTGGGGGGCCACGCCCCCCCAAGTTCCCCGATTTTTTCTCGATGCTCATGATTTTAAACTTTGAGTCTCTCTTGACCTTCAAAAAAATTTATTGGTGAATATAAGGCTCCTTTCCCCTCCAAAAAAAATATAATAGCCTGAAACTAAGGAAAAATGAAAAAAAAGGGGGGCGTTTTAAAAAAAATTGGGACGTGATGGGGGAAAACGGGGGTCATATTCTGATTCAGGGGGTCATTTTACATAAGAATCAGCCTTCAAAATACCAGAAGCATTTTCAAGGGTTTTTTTTTTTTTTGTCGAACAGTGAGATTAACGCTAAGCCAGAATGTAGGTTGTTAATGCTTTTTTAGCCTACTTTCCCGTTAAAAATAAAAGAAAGACGAAAAAAGTATTAAAAGTGGCTTAATGCATCTAAAAAATATCGCCAAGTCCAAAAAATATCGCCAAGTGAAAAAAAATATCGCCAAGTCCAAAAAATATCGCCAAGTTAAAAAAATAAAAAGGTAAAATGAATATCGAAAAATTAAAAATTTGAAAGTAGGGTATTGAGATGGGGAATTTGTGTGTCGGTCTGTCGATCTGTCGGTCGGTCTGTCGGTCTGTCTGTCCCCCCCTAATAACTTTTGAATGAACATTCCGATTTGGACAAACTTTTTTTTGTTGGAAAGATCTTGGCGAGTACAGCTCATTCCCATATTTGATTTTTTGATTTGAACAATTTTTGGTTCAACTTTGAGCCGTTCAAATAACCGGTCCCGCGATACTAACTTTTGAATGAACAGTCCGATTTGAACAAACTTTTTTTTGTTCGAAAGATCTTTTCAAGGATACTTCATTCCCGTATCTACATTTTTAATTTGAACAATTTTTCGTTCAACATTGAACCGTTCAAACAAGCTCTCACCCCTAATAACTTTTGAGTGAACAGTCCGATTTAAACAAACATTTTTTGTTCGAAAGATCTCGGCAAGGATGCTTCATTACCGTATTTAAATTTTCAATTTGAACATTTTTTTCGTTCAACATTGAACCGTTCAAACAACCTTTCCCCACCTAATAACTTTTAAGTGAACCGTCCGAATTGAATAAACTTTTTTTTGTTCGAAAGATCTCGGAGAGGCTCATTCCCATATTTAACTTTTCAATTTGAACTACTTTTCGTCCAATGATGAACCGTTCAGAAAAAATTTTAACATGAGCGCCTACGGAGAAATTTAAATTGAATGTTGATTCTGAACTTCAAGGCGGATTTTCTTCAAACTAACTTTGTAAGAAAATGGTTTTGATAAATAATGTATTGTAAAGTACTTTTCTGAAAAATCTTCTGTGAGGACTCTGATTCCGACTCCGACTCCGCAAACATGGCGGAAATGCAGGGTCAGAAAAAAATGACTGACTGGGCAGACGATTTTTTGTTTATTTATTTATTTGTTTTGTTTAATTTATTATTATTATGATTTTTTTTTTGGCAGACGATATATTTTTTTTGTTAACAAAAATTTTTCACTCACGAGAGCATTTTATTCTTTATTTATATTTAACAACTGGCAACGGATTAAAAATGAAATTCAAGACATTTTATTAACGAACGAGTTTTTTTTTTTTCTTTCTTTGATAAAATGTGTTTTGAAGTTCTTTGTACTTTTATTTTATTTATTTATTTTATTTTTTTTGAAAACGATTGTGGAATTTTTCTACGGAAGAACTATAACAGTTACATTCTTTAAAAGGTGCGACAAAACTTAATTGACTCGTTTATTTAATTTTTACGTGTCTATTTCATCTGATGAGAGGGGTATATTTTGCTTTGAGAAATCAGCTTTAAGTGCTGTAGAGGTATGTTTGACATAATTTTCAGTTTCAGATAATCAAGAGAATATTGATCAGATGCTACAATGCCGATGTCGATGTACGGGAAAGTAGGCTCGTTTAGTTCTTGACAGAACTTCTTGTTAATTAACATTCAAATGCAATACATAAATTGTAACAATCCAATTCTTGCGTTTTGAAACGAAACTTATAATGAAAAAAAAAAAAAAAAAAAAACAATACATATTGAAATTCAACAAATATTTTAAAGTGGGCAAAGTAAAAATAATTGAACTGTGATCTACATGATGATGGCTTGCGTGAGAAAGTCAGTCTGCATTGATTCAAAGCAAATGTAATATTTTTCACTTTCATCGTTAAGTATTTGCAAAGAAAAATAATTTAAAGATTTTCGCATTTTTTCAGTGTTTTAATAATGATTATTTTATTGTTTAATGACTTTACACTTACTTAATTCGATCTCCGAGCCTTCTTTCGAGCAAAATTCTCTATGATGGTACTGTAGTCAATTTTTGATGCAATTTGAGATTCTATGCACAAAACTGACAGAGCGTTCAGTTTGTTATTGCTCATTGTATTTCTTAAATAATTTTTTACTCGTTTTAAACACGAGAAACTTCTTTCGCCTGAGCAGTTAGTGGCGGGAAGACTAAGGCAAATCCGCAAAGCGATGTCAACGTTTGGGTATACTTCTTTGTGGGAGTGAGTTCTTAGGTGCTTTAAAATCCCTGTTAATGACTTGTTTTCAAAATCTTGAACTGTTGTAAGACAGTATGCCTGAAAGTGACAGCACTCGTCAACAAAGTCATTGCCTAAATCATTTGGATATTTCTGAATAAGATTTTTAGCTTTTGTCTTCAATACATTTTCTTCTATTCCTTTAGATTTTGTGATTTCGTGAAGAAAATTAAAATTTTCTTCGTATTCAGTATATGCTTCATACCTTCTTTTAAATTCAGAAACGAACTGATCAATGATGACTAAGAATGTATTAATTCTACTTTTCCCTGAGGTTCTATTCTTCCTGATGAGCTCCAGAGGAATCTTCTCCTGCCTTCTCTGAGTTCAGGGAAGTTCTTTAGAGTGTTTGATGTGTACAGAACCTTTTATCCGGGGACCAAAAAACCGGGAAGTTTTGCCAATTTTTCCGCCATTAAAAAAATTCGCATTTTTGTCACTTTTTAAAAAAGAAAGTTTTTTTTTTTTTATTTTGAAACACCTGAATGAATATGAATGGTTGCTTTATGAATACCATATTTCTTGCAAAAAGCTTAGAAATTTTTTACAAAAACAAATTTTAAAGCTGAAGTTGAAGGGTCACGCGGGCAAAATTTCCGAAGTATTTTCTTGAATTAAACAGCACACTCGTAAATAAAACATTTTTCTATTTTATTACAGCGAAAAACTGAAGAAATAAATATTGTCACCTTCTAATGCAATTTTTAATATTGAATGACCCTAAATTAAAGCCATTTAGAGTGTAAGTGACGAACGCGAAAACTGCTTCAAACGCTGAAAACCAGATTATCTGAATAGTTGATACTGGAATTTAGAGATCGAACGTAAGACTGTAATAAGGATGCAAGAACTTAAAAAATAAATTTCTATTTATATTAATGCAATGCAAAAGCAACAATTAACAATGACTACCTTAATCGCAAAAACGAAACCTTTATAAAAACGAAAAAGGAAAAAAAAAAACTCGTTCATAGTTACGTATTTAATGCACTAGTAGAAAAATCGCACATTTATGCTCAAAAATTTGAACATAAATGTGCGATTTCATTAATTTTCTTTCTTTTTAAAACGTTTTCGAAAAGTGTGCCCCTTTTTTTAATGTGATTGTTTTATGTGTTGCGAATAACTAAATTTTTGGGTTTTAAATTATTCTTTTACTAGTATTTTTTAATATTCTGATATTTATAAGCAATTCTGAATCGCTAGATGCCTTACTATTTATTTGTAATTTGGGTTCTAAAAACCATTGGCAAACATCGCTTCTTAGCGATCCAGAAAACCGGGAAATTCAGTTATCCGGGATAGCGATGGTCCCGAACATCCCGATAATTGGTTCTCTACGGTACTTCGTCGCTGCCGTAAGCTAAAAATTAAGCTGAGTACCGGAAGTCCGCCACATTGGATTCTCTGTGGCTTCGGCGATTTCGGTCCATTCCGATAATTTGGAATCATCGTCGCTGTATCGGAGGGAAAAAAATAATAATAATAAAAAAAAAGATTGAAGTAAAATTTGCCGCCCCTAAATATTTGCCGCCCTAGGCAGCTGCCTACTTTGCCTATTGGGAAATTCGGGCCTGCTGGGGGTGCTAGGGCCTATGGTTTGCTCGACCCTAGGTTCTGGTTCAAAATTAAGAACAGAGCGCTCTTCAGGGCCCTATCCCGGTTAAAACCACTAAGCTGGTAGGTACGGGCCCCTGGAGGGTGAAATGAAATGAAATCTTACCTATGTGTTCCATTTTAAAACAAATCTAAAAGTTGTTTTTTTGCCTTAGAAAATTTTCTTCAGGAAGATTATGTAATCTATAAACAGAGCTTTAAAAAGGGATTCGCGATCTATCAAGAATGCAAAAAAAAGTTTTAAGAGGTACATATTCTCAACCAACTTGCATCAGCAAAGGGCATTGTTGGTTTTAACAAATATTATACGGTAGTTTGGGGGAAGACGCCGTATTGAGGAAGATGCTGTATAATATGTTGCATCCACAAGTATAAAAAAAAATAGTTAACTACTCAGTTATAATGAAGGAGCATGTACACCGAGAGCATACATAAATTGGTTTTGATTTACCGCAGGTTTAAAGGGTGCTTGTATAGTGTTTTGTGATTTTTACCTCTCTGGTTGAGCACCTGAAATAGTGTTAAATGCCTTTGGCTAAGACGCCGTATTTTCGTTTGGGGAAGATGCCGTAACTTTCCGTCACGCCCTATATGAAACAATGATTCTATTCGAAACATAGACCTAGAAAAACGACACCGAACTGTCGGAAAAAATGTGATTCGATGAAATGCATTGTATACAACAGTTGAAGCAACAAGTTGTGTACGGCATCTTCCCCCAATGGAAATTGTGCTACCGGCTGGAAGGGCTTTGCAACTATTAATTCTCGGTGGTAAAAAATTGTTTCTCAAAGCGAAACCTTTTTTTTTTTGCCAAGTACAAAAGTTATGGATAAATTGGATTTTTAAAAATACCCTATTTTATACAAAATAAAGTCAAAAACTCCGGTGTCTTCCCCAATCTACCCTATTGTTAACTGTTACAAACACACAGGTCAGAAATCGTCAGATTTGCGAATTCCGAACTGAGGTAAATTTCGTGTTGCAGGTACATCCATCATAGCTGGGTGCTGGGCGAGACGCTGTGCAGGCTGTTCCCTTTCTTCTTCTACGGCAACGTGGCCGCCTCCCTCCTCTCCATGACGGCCATCACCATCAACAGGTAATTATAAGCCATTCTCATGTTTACAATACTGATAAGTAGGTATCAATATTTCTTTGTACTTAAATATTGAAGAAAAACGCTTGTATTGAAATTAAAAAAATCAAATCCGATTTCCACAGAGTTATGTCCTCCGTTACAAGCAGAACGAGTTCAAGAAATATTTATGCAAAACTAATTGCGATGAATGGAACCCATTAAACGCAAAATACGGTCGCTTGTACCAACGACACGAAAGTGAAAAAGAACTTTAAGCTTTGCTGGAAATAAATGGAGGAAAAACATTTAAAAGAAAAAATACCACCTTGTTCACTCGTGTGCAAGAGACAGAATGATTGAATAAAAAAGCTTTTTTTTTTAAACTTGAAATGCCAGAAGAAAAGTCGCGGTACTTATAAATCTGGTGAGTCCAACTAAGAGAGGAGCGTTGCCCCCCCCTCCCCCCACAGGCAGAAGGAATAGCAAATGGGCTATTTCCTACACGATGTCAGAGTATGGCTATCTTAATGCTGGACATGCCGTGCGTGAAGAATGGGCTGTTTACGGTTGAAGTAAAGTACGATGAATGCGTCCAAAAATCGCAAACGAAAACGAATTCAGCGTCTTTTAATGCGAAGGTAAATTTCTCGGCGTTGCCTTTTAATGTGACGGTAAGAATAAAAAAAATAAAGGAACAAACTTCGTGCAGGATAAATATTGCGACTGGTTCGAGGAAGGATGGTGGTTCTTTAACCCTTTATTCACTGACGGTACTCAGAAATCCCGCTAAAATAATTTAGTATTGTGAATCCAAAATGGCTGTTATCATGCTGAAGCTTTTTAGTACCACTCCTTGTACTTTGCTGTGAGGCCGACAGACGGTATCTACGATCGGAAACGGTTTTCTTGGGGGCCCTAAGGCGTAAGAGGGCCTTAGACCCCCCCAAAATTTGAAAAAATTTTTACTCGGTAAAAATGTTTTTTGATGTATTTTAATGATTTTTGATGTGTCTAAAACACCAAAAAAAAAAAAAAACATAAAAAATCATTAATAACTTGATTTGGAACATAAAGGGTTACGGTGACGGTAAGAATAAAAAAAAAAAGAAACAAACTTCATGTAGGATAAATCTGTACCTCAGAACCAGACTAACGTAAGTCCATTTTCGTCATTTTTCAGTAGAGGGGAAAAACGATTGTCAAATACATCGTTTCCCCTCTACTGAAAAATGACGAAAATGGACTTACGTTAGTCTGGTTCTGAGGTACAGAAATATGGTGACTGGTTCGAGGGAGGATGGTGGTTCTTTAACCCTTTAAGCGGTCAATTATTTTAACAGAAATGCTTCCAATAAAGGCATTTTTTTATTGCATATAATAAGTACCATACTTAACAGAATAAGAATATTAAGAATTTTTAATTTTTTTTTTTCGTTTTTAATGCTTTTACAACATTTTACAATGTTGACCACAAAACTCCTAGCAAACAACCTCCTCTGAGCTCACTGCACGAGTCATCTGATGAATAATCCAAATAATTAGAAGACATATATATCTGTATCAGAATGTAGTTCATCGTGTAACTAAAAAGTATTTTCGTCGTTTATTCCATCCATAATTTCCATAAGATTCACAAGCACGGCATACAGTAGAACAAAAAGTTCCCGCTTTCCTGTTACAGAAAAACCCAAAGGAAAGCATTTCATTTACATGGACAAACCACACCATGTGTTGAAAAATAATACTACTAAATAGTCTCTTTCAGTAATGAACAATTCGGGCAAACCAGAAAAGGAAATCAGAAAATATCGATGCCCGTACGCCGTACGGGCAAACCAGATGAGATCAATTTCGGGTAGCACGTACACCGTACGAACCCATTAATGCCTAGCGGCTTTTTTTAGGGACGGTCCAAAAAGTGTGTCTGAATGAACCATTGCGTTTTTGAAACTTCAATTATGAAAAACTGTAGAGGGGGAGGGGGAATAGATATGGATCTATTTTTCAGAAAAATCGATTAGGGACAGTCCCTGAGCCTCATCCCTTTTTCTAACTTTTAACATTAACTATAACTACGTTTATAAGATTTCAATTTCTAAAAATTGTCTCGAAGTCTTATCTCGCACCTTTCTTCCCTCTAATATAACCGTAAATTCTAAAACGGCGTTTTCAAAACTACAATTTCAAAAAAATTTTCAATTGTGAATGTACCAGACCCCTTACTGGCACCCCCGTTCCAAAACCAGAAGCTGGATCTGACTTCGCTTATAAAAACTGCTTTTTTTGGGCTTCAAAGAGCTAAAAATTGTCGAGCCTTTAATGTTACTAAATATGATCTACAATCAAGGGCGTAGCCAGGACTCACGTTAGGGGGGTGCAAGCAGTGGCACCCCAATAGGAGGTCACTGTGACCTCCCAAAAAGTTCTTATCCGATACAAATTGGCTGATGAAATTTGAAAACAGTGAGACAGTATTGCAAGGCTGAACTTCTTTATTTAATTTATGTTTTTTATTTTTTTCCTTTAATTAATTTATTTATTTATTTTCGTGATGCCTCACGTCTCTTTTGGTAGACATAGATAAGTATGCATTCTTGTATTTTATCTATTTATTTTTCAATCATTCAGTAAAGTTCTGAGTTTCATTCGGAAAATTAAAAATTTTCTCCTCAAAAACAGGCAAGCTTACTATCATTTTCTGAAAAGTAATCAATACTAGATATAATAACGCAGTTTATATAAAGTTCCCAAAAATTAGCATAAAAGTCAAATTTTTCAATAAAGACAGAAAGAAAAAAGCAAGAAAGAAAGAGAAAAAAGTGCTTAAAATTCTTTTTGCACAAAAAAAGGAAGAAATTATGAACTCAAAAAAACTATACTTTATTCAGCCATGCACACCTTAAATCAATTGATGGTATACAATATTTCTAAAAGAACTTATTTGTCTGCACCAGCATGTAGCAATAAAAAGCATGAAAGGGGACAAAATCGTTTGTCAAAAAAATAAATAAAATGGGAGGTCACAGTGACCTCCCGTTGGCTCTGATCTAGGGGGGTGCAGCTGCACACCCCTGCACCCCCCTAGCTACGCCCTTGTCTACAATCGCGTTTGTTTTAGGATTTAAATTTCGGAATTTTTTTGGACAAGGACCCCAATCCCCTTCTTTCTAATAATCACACAAGATCGCCAAAATTTTTTGCTTTTAAAACGATAATTGGATAATACGCTTAGCAGGCAGTCCTCTTAGCTTTTAGAATGCTTGTTGGAAATCTGAAAATGCAAACACTAATATTTCGAAAAATTTAAGCATCCACTAACATCACTGAATATCGCTTTAAAACATCATTTTTTGATATTTCTAGTTTAAAATGCTTCCAGGAGTGAGCTCCAGAGCCCCTCATCCCGTTATATCATCAAAGTTTGTCTATGCTTGCGTCTTTGGAATTTCAATTTTAAAAAACCGCTGGGGAGAGGAATCGCTTTTTCTGGTTATCGAAAAGTGGATCTGGAACAGTCCTTGCTGTAACTTCAATAATTATTGCCTTTAATCGCGATTAAAATACTTCAATTTCTAAACATTTTCTTGGGAATCCACCCCCCCCCCCCGAATCTTCCATTCACCAAACAACACCAGAGATTTTGAGACTGCGTTTTCTGGACTAATATTGCAAATTTTTTCCACCAATCAGATGAGGAAAATTTTTTCAAAGTGCCCCCTCTAAAAATATTTTCTGGTTGCGCCACTGTTCTGTAGCCATTTTAATATGATCTTTCTCAAGAATTACATCGTTCACTTAAACTTAGCTAAAATATCCAACAAGGGCGTATACAAGGGTTGGGCCTAGGGGGCTCGGGCCCCTCCCAAAATCAAGGAAACTTGTCCTAAAATAATTTCAAAATGTGTTTTTACAGAGGAAAGGTCCCGAATTTCTCCCGCTTTAAAATTGCAGTTAAGAGCCTCAACGCCGTAACATTCCAGGAGCATATATTGGAACATAGAGGGTTCCAGAAACCACCACCCTTTCCCTAACAAAAGTCTGAAATTAGCTTGGCTATGCTTAGTTACTTCGCCCCCCTCCAAAATTCAAACATACAGGGTGTCCACTCCTATCGTGGACCAATAGCTAATTTCTAAACCGTTAGAGATAAGCATATAGTTCATTTAGGAAAAAATCTCCAAATTACGAAAGGAATTTTGGGTCTATTCAATGTTTTTCAAAAAATCAAATTTTGAAAGAGTTACGAAATTTAAATTTTTATACAGCCCCCAGTCCTATCAATCATATTCAGTAAAACATTCTTGACACTGTAACGTTTAAAACTAAAAAAAATCACTGTTTTACCACAAAAATTGACCGAGTTATGACGTTTTGAAAAATCAAGATTTTGAAGGATTTCGCATACGGTCCCTTAAGCGATCTCTCGATGACGTCATGAAATAATGCAAAATCTTGATTTTTCAAAACGTCATAACTCGGTCAATTTTTATGGTAGAAGAGTGATTTTTTTTAGTTTTAATCGTTACAGTGTCAAGAATGTTTTACTTAACATGATTGATAATCAATCATATTCAGTACATGATGATCAATCATATTCAGTACATGATGATCAATCATATTCAGTAAAACATTCTTGACACTGTAACGTTTAAAACTAAAAAAAAAATCACTGTTTTACCACAAAAATTGACCGAGTTATGACGTTTTGAAAAATCAAGATTTTGAAGGATTTCGCATACGGTCCCTTAAGCGATCTCTCGATGACGTCATGAAATAATGCAAAATCTTGATTTTTGAAAACGTCCTAACTCGGTCAATTTTTATGGTAGAAGAGTGATTTTTTTTTAGTTTTAATCGTTACAGTGTCAAGAATGTTTTACTTAACATGATTGATAGAACTGGGGGGCTGTATAAAAATTTAAATTTCGTAACTTTTTCAAAATTTGATTTTTTGAAAAACATTGAATAGACCCAAAATTCCTTTCCTAATTTGGAGATTTTTTCCTAAATAAACTATATGCTTATCTCTAACGGTTTAGAAATTAGCTATTGGTCCACGATTGGAATGGACACCCTGTATATACGCCACTGATATACACCATCATTTTCTTGCTGCTTTTCCGCAGTCCCACGCTAGACCCGGAAAAGTCGGAAGACCCTCCTGCCCAGAACAAACGCAGACGATCATTTCCCGCGGTCGAAGAACCCTCTCGCGCAGATTCGTCACGAACAAGTGAACAGACGATCCCCTCCCGCGCACGGCAGCCGACAGGTGTCGAAAAGGAACGCACATATTTCAGAGTCCAAAACGCGATTCCACAGTCCCACAGAACGTGTCTTTTTCGGAATCATCACCGTGTCAGTGTAATCCGTTCTCCTGTTTCCTTTTATAAATATTCGAATCAGCTTAGTGGGGTGGTCCAGCCTGTGGACGAACACGCCTCTGTGAACGAACGGCTCGTATGGATTTTTTGTTAAAAATAAGCTTTTAGAGGTATTTTATCACATGAATTGGCAATTGTAACTTCCTTCTGCATAATCCGAAAATAATACCAAAAAGGAAGCGACTGGAAAATGTGGTGTTTGACCACTGGGTAGAAGTGTTCATTTTCTGGGTTGCTGCACAGATTCCTCATTTAAACCTCCAAAAAGCCTGAAGCAGAGTCGGCAAAGTTATTTTCTTAATGATTATTCATACAAGTGAAAATGTTTTCTATTTCATGAGTTACAGTAATTTTCATTAAATGAATACGTAAATAAATTAAGAAATGAATTATTAATGAAAACATAAATGAAATAAATTAATAAACAAATAAATGAATTAATTAATAGATGAGAAAAAAGTGAGTGAATAAAATAGAGAAGGAATAAGGAAATGGGTTAATGAATAAGGAAATGGGTTAATGAATAAGTAAATAGGTGAATTAATAAGTAAAAGAGTGAAAAGAAATACGGACGTGATTTAGTAAATGAATGCACAAGTAAACGAAATGAACTATTTCACTTTGCCCCGTGTGCACTTGACTAATTATTACATTGAACATTTTAAATTAAAGCATGCTTAATATAAGCAGAATAAGGACTGTACTTGACATCAGTAGATCTCAATTAATAGTTAAAATCATAACTACAAACATTTTATCATTTTAGAATAATAAGAAATACTTTTGAAAAACAACGAATATTACAACAAAAGATCAAATTTCGAGATTTTGAAGCAGTGCAATTTTGAGTTTTCTCGTTGATGTTTTGAGCTATTTATTTTTTGACAGGAATCAACTATATGTCTAGGAACTTAGTTGAAATATTGCTAGATCGATGGCGCTGCAAACTATAAAATTATTTTACCAGTTCACTTTGCCCCTCATTCCCCTACTACACAATAATACAATATCTTAACATAGCATATCCTCTCAACAGGTATATCCTGATCAACCACTACAAGCACTACGACCGCATCTACCGGCCCCGCTGGGTGGCGCTGATGATCGCCCTCTGCTGGCTGTTCTCCTTCAGCCTGCTCGCCCCCACGCTGGCCGGGGCGTGGGGCGAGTTCGGGTACCGCCCCCAGAGCTTCTCGTGCACCATCCTGAGGAAGGACGGCCGCAGCCCCAAGAAGTTTCTTTTTGTTCTTGGCTTCCTCCTGCCCTGCCTCATCATCGTCGTCTCCTACTCCTGCATATTCTACAGGGTGAGTAAATGCTTGTATATTGTTGCCTCGAAGCACTTATTGCAAATATGTCCGTGGTACCCCAAAGTACCCCACAAAGTACTCCTGCATCTTATATCCTGATGAACCACTACAAGCACTACGACCGCATCTACCGGCCCCGCTGGGTGGCGCTGATGAGCGCCCTCTGCTGGCTGTTCTCCTTCAGCCTCCTTATACCTTTGCGTATCGTTGCTTCAAAGCACTTGCTGCAAATATGTCCGTGGTATCCACAAGGTACTTCTGCATCTTCTACAGGGTGAGTAACACGAGAAAATACTTGTTGCTTTAAAGCACTTACTGCAAATATGTTCGTGGTACCCCAAAGTACCCCACACAATACCCCAAGTTCCCATTCCAATTTAGGTTACACAAAGCACTTTTAAGGGTGAAACGTTGTACTAGCAGTGCCACTTCCTGAAGGGTACCACGTGACATTTATTTACTGTTAATAAAATTATTCATCGTAGTTTCTTGGAGGAGGAATACTTTTAAAAAATATTTTAAAAATATTTTTCTGTCAATTAATCGGCAAAATTTGGTCGATTAGAAATAATCAGGAAATCGGTCGATTATGGGCCAATTAATCGGTACTGCCGATTAAGTGCATCTCTAGTTCAAACTTAGCTATACAAAAATTTATGCATGTGTGTATGTTTGTTCCTTATACAAATCCAGTTCCTTTATGCACTAGAAGTCACATAGGCGAGGTTTTGAAATTTAAAAAAAGTCCAAAAAGCTCGAAATTCAAATGTTTCGTCTCAAAATGGCCATTTTCTTTCAATTTGAATAAATAGAGTAATAGAGATAAACCTTCAAGCATACAAATTGATAAAATGTAGCACATTTAAATGTGAGTATTTTCCAACAAAGGTCACGATTTTCAATGAATTATAAATTCAAGGCTCACCTATTTCTTTTTATCATGAAATAAGTTAAAACAATTACAATTCATGTTCTAATTACTTTGGAACGTCGGCAGAAATATTGTACGATGCGGAAAAATGAGCGGTTCCAACAGGTATTTAATTCCAATTTTTGCTAGCATGTTTTGATGTTGTGTTAATAAGCACCCGGGCAACGCCGGGTAATAAGCTAGTGCTAAATAACTATGTGAAGCAGTTGTCACTCTCCATGACAAATCTAATAAACCGTTTTCGGGGCTATCTCAACCATGGCATGGAAAATAAAATAAAATTAAAAAAGCGCAAAGGAAGTGAAAAATGTTTCCAGTATCTTTGATAATGTGGTGCATTAACATCACAACAACTTCAACATGTCGCCAGAAAATGTTTCATATGCAACTTATGTTTCTTTATGAATGTTGCATAAACGGTCCGTTGCGCTCGTCGTCAAGCGCACGCATGCGTTTCAAATATTGTTGCGATTTGCTCGTGGAGAGAGAGAGAAAAACACATTTTGAACCTCAGAGAATGTTCTATCGTTCTTATAAACTTTTGGGGAATGGCCAACATTTTGTAAAAAATGGGTGGAATGTACTATTGTGAACAAGGGCGGATCCAGAACTTTTTCAAGGGAGGGGCGGTTGATTTGTATTACTTTTTTACTATGTATTCTGGTTTGTGAATGTTGATCACACAAGTTTCGGATTTCAATTTCGAAACATTTTCGAGGGAAGGCCCAAATTTTTTTCATTTAACCTCACTATAACTCGTCTAAAATTACATTTTTTGAGCTTCAATGTTGAAAATTTGCTGGATCGCCCCCATCGCCCCTCCCTTGTATCCGCGTGAATGACTTTCAACTTAAACGTTAACCCTTTAAGCGGTCAATTATTTTAACAGAAATGCTTCCAATAAAGACATATTTTTTTTATTGCATATAATTAAGTACCATACTTAACAGAATAAGAATATTAAGAATTTTTAATTTTTTTTTCGTTTTTAATGCTTTTACAACATTTTTTATTTTACAATTTTGGCCACAAAACTCCTAGCAAACAACCTCCTCTGAGCTCACTGCACGAGTCATCTGATGAATAATGCAAATAATTAGAAGACATATCTATCTGTATCAGAATGTAGTTCATCATGAAACTAAAAAGTATTTTCGTCGTCTATTCCATCCATAATTTCCATAAGATTCACAAGCACGGCCATACAGTAGAACAAAAAGTCCCCTCTTTCCCGCTGCATAGAAAAACCCGGATGAAAAGCATTTCATTTACATGGACAAGCCACCATCATCTGTTGAAAAATAATACTACTAAATAGTCTCTTTCAATAATGAACAATTCGGGCAAACCAGAAAAGGAAATCAGAAAATATCGATGCCCGTACGCCGTACGGGCAAACCAGATGAGGTCAATTTCGGGTAGCACGTACACTGTACGGGCAAACTGCTTCAAGGGTTAAATGACGTTGATGAGTTACGGCGTCTTAATCGATGCCTTTTTAATACGTTTTTAACAGTTTCACATGTGGGTTTGTTTGTATGTAACTCTGAATCGGAGACAGTGAGTCAGCGTCAGTTTCGTCTAAAAGAACAAGAGATAACTACTACATCAAGGCTAAATTTATTTATTCTTGCGCCTGAAGGTGAAACTAAGAACGTTGTTTATGAACAAGTTTTGCGTTAAATTTTTATTAGAATTTTTTGAGAAGCTAAAGTTTTATATTAATACGCACCCGGGCAACGCCGGGTATAAAGCTAGTAAAAGATAAAATTCACATTCTTTACAAATGGGTCATTCCACGTCAAATCGCCTAAGGCTATGTGCCGTCATGTCTCGGATTTTGTTCTATATTTTTTTACGGATAGATACCTATGAGATAAACTCAAATTATTTTTTTTAGATTTTTTGAATAAAAATTTAGGGTTGTAGAATTTTTTGAAATTTTGATTTTTTCAGAATTTTTGCTTTTTTATTTTTGGTATGCATTTTGAAAAAGCTCTATAACTTCCTCATTTTTCATTCAATTAAGCCAGTTTACGTATCATTTTAAAGCTAATTATTTTCTCCTTCAATATTAGTGACAAAAATGAGATTGTGAAAAATAGAATTTTGCCAATGGTCGTCTGAAGTCAGATATTGTGTTTTTTCAATTGGTATGATTCAATAGGTCATATCTCCGGAGTACCAACTAAGAACTGCCCAATTTTTTTTTCAGTAATTACAACATTATATACTTTTTATGTATAAAAAATTAGGAGGGTGTTTTTCGTTGTTTTGGAATAAAAAATTCAAGTGTGTTTTTTCAGTTGGTATGATGAATAGGTCATATCTCCGGATTACCAACTAAGAACTGCACGCCACTTTTTTTCTGTTATGACAACATCATACCCTTTTTATGTATAAAAAATTGGGAGGGTGCTTTTTGTAGTTTTGGAATAAAAAAATCAAACGTGTTTTTTCAGTTGGTATGATCAATAGGTCATATCTCCGGATTACCAGTTAACAACTCCGCCAATTTTTTTCTATAATGAAAACATCATAATGTTTTTTATGATCAAGATATTAGAAGGGTGTTTTTTGTTGTTCTGAAATTTAAAAAATATATTGAATTTTTGAAACAAATTTCTTTGAAAATCAAGTTTTCGACAAGTTTAAAAACTCCGTAAAATTAAAAAAAAACAAACAAACTATGCTGTCACAAGGAAGACCACGACATGGCAGCTGAGTGGCATTTCTTTGCCACGAATCAGGGCAAGAATGCATGCGATGGAGTAGGGGGCACAGTAAAACGGCTTGCAATAAGGGCAAGTCTTCAAAGAACTCTCGAAGGACAGATTTTAAATGCACATGATCTATTTCAATTTGCCTCTCAAAACATAAAGGGGATACAGATGTTTTTCGTTACAGCAGTGGAAGTGGTTGCAAATGAAGATTTTTTAAAGCAAAGATATGAAAGAGCCTTAATAATAGTAGGCAGCAGAGAGAATTACTTCTTCAAGCCATTAGACACGAAGGGTATATTAGTGAAGAAGGTTTCTGTATTTGAAAAACCTTTTGTTGCCACTGTCGGAACATCGTAGAAATAAAGATTGTTATTCATGAATTTTTTATGCTTTCCTTTGATAACAAATTATAAAATGTTACGTAGACTTCAGAATAATGGAAACCAAATATAAATTTTTTCCAACCGCCAAGAGCTCGCGAATCTTTCTTTGTCAAACTATGAATCAAAGTATATTTAAAGACATTTCAGTTTACTTTATCGTAATTCCTATCGGTTGATGGAGTGGCTAGCAAATAATTACTGAAGAGTAAAATAATTCTGCAGCGACTTTTCACTACCAAAGCATGCAAGCAATAGAACAATATAAAACTACCATCAAGTATTTGAATGTAATAAATAAGGATACATTTTCATCTGCTTGTGACGTGTGATGCTGAGTGAATCTCAAATTTAAGTTTCAAAAGTTGATTTTAAGGTAAAGTTTTTTGAAAAAAACATGTTATATTTTTATTTCAAAATAACAAAAAAACTTCGTTCTAATTTCTTGATCATAAAAACATCATGATGTTTTCATTATGGAAAAAAAAAATGGCGCAGTTGTTAACTGGTTTTCCGGAGATATGACCTATTGATCATACTAACTGAAAAGACACGTTTGATTTTTTTATTCCAAAACTACAAAAAGCACCCTCCCAATTTTTTATACATAAAAAGGGTATGATGTTGTCATAACAGAAAAAAAGTGGCGTGCAGTTCTTAGTTGGTAGTCCGGAGATATGACCTATTGATCATACCAACTGAAAAAACACGTTTGATTTTTTTATTCCAAAACTACAAAAAGCACCCTCCAAATTTTTTATACATAAAAAGGGTATGATGTTTTCATAACAGAAAAAAAGTGGCGTGCAGCTCTTAGTTGGTAGTCCGGAGATATGACCTATTGATCATACCAACTGAAAAAACACACTTGAATTTTTTATTCCAAAACAACGAAAAACACCCTCCTAATTTTTTATACATAAAAAGTATATGATGTTGTCATTACTGAAAAAAAAAATTGGGCAGTTCTTAGTTGGTACTCCGGAGATATGACCTATTGAACATACCAATTGAAAAAACACAAAATCTGACTTCAGACGACATTTGGCAAAATTCTATTTTTCACAATCTCATTTTTGTCACTAATATTGAAGGAAAAAATAATTAGCTTTAAAATGATCTTTAAACTGGCTTAATTGAATGAAAAATGAGGAAGTTATAGAGCTTTTTCAAAACGCATACCAAAAATAAAAAAAGCAAAAATTCTAAAAAAATGAAAATTTCAAAAAATTCTACAACCCTAAATTTTTATTCAAAAAATCTAAAAAAATTAATTTGAGTTTATCTTATAGGTATCTATCCGTAAAAAAATATTGAACAAAATCCGAGACATGTCGGCACGGCCGACTATTTAAATTAGGCGATTTGACGTGGAATGAGCCAAATATAAAAGTAATATATTTAACACTATTATTAATGCTAAAGGCTAAACTATATTATTACATGTTGATAAGTGTTTCAGTTTTTTGCATGTAGCTCTGAATAAAAGATAAAATTCGTGCTCTTTGCACAAAAGCAATATATTTAATACTATTATTAATACTAAATTCTAGACTATATTAAATGTTAATGCATTATTTAAGTTCCATGTAAACTTATAATACATCATGGTTTAAAGCTCTTTATAGTTTTACTAGCCGGGTACCCGGCCCTGCCCGGGTTTCTGTGGGTGTAGGGTGGTTTAGTGAACCTCATTCATAAATTTCCCAACACTAAAGTGTATATCTATAAACATAATAGCTACTTCTGTAAACAATGGCTATGTTATGAATAAACTATAAAAAAATAATGCAAGCTAAAAAAAAAATAGCAAGCTACAAATAATGCTTGAGTAAATAGGAAATGTTATAAGCTTGGTACATTAAAATAAAAATATATTTACAGTATCAATCGCACTGAAATTAACCATTTCCAAATATTGCTCGTTAAATAAGTCCCATTATTAGTTTCTATCCTCGTGACAACATTGGTGAGGTGAAAACATCTTATGTACCTAATTTAGAAATTTTTTTGACTATAAACACTTTCTATTCTCTAACTATTGCTAAAATCAATTTTTTTTTTATTTCACCCGTTAGCGATTGTTGGCTCAGATAAATATAAGAATCCTTAGAAGGCATTAAATTCCATACTTACTCCAGAGAAGCCTTGGTTCAAAATTTTCAATATGATTACAATCAATATTGTTGCTGCATGGCACCAAATTTTTGCAACAATGGGTTGAAAATTTAATCATTTAATGGGGAAATGACATAAAATTAACTGTTTTCCATAATAACTTTTTTAAACTAAGCTTTTTAGAAATAAATTATAGCTTATCCTGCTCCCTGTTACTGTAGCTATCTACGGTGAAAAAATGGTTAAAATCGGTTCAGTAGTTTTGAAGATTACCCCGGACATACGTTTCAGAAAGTAGTCTTTTATGTATATAGATTAACTCTAAAAGCATATTTTTTAGTTTTTTTAAAACTCTGATTTAATTATGTATTGGTTTCACATGTCAGTTTGTTTATTTGTTTTCTGTATGTAGGTAACTCTAAATGAAAGATAAAATTCACGTTCTTTACAAATATAAAAGTAATATATTTAATACTATTATTAATACTAAAGGCTAAAGTATACTTCATGTCGATAGATTATAAAATAAAATTCACGTTCTTTGCAAATATAAAACTACTAGCGGTACCCGCAAAGGCTTTGCCCGTGGAATAAACTTAAAAATTCATTTGTAAAAAAATTGCTATAGCAGAAAAAATACTCTATTTCAGTATATTTCAACTATAATTCTTTCAAAGGATGATATAAAAATTTGGTATGGACCCCGCACTACTTCGTTTTACGTGTAAATTTCTTAGTAGATGCCTTAAGTGCTAAAATAGTGCTTGGAGTGAGCAAGATAACAAATCAGACATTTACACCCTTAGTTTGCCACGAAACAATGCAAAAAAATGTTTTACAATGATTAATCTCCTAAATATCGCCGATTTTAACATCATTCAGTTGATTTTTCGCAAAATATCGCCAAATTGAACCAAAAAAAAATCGCCAAATTCGTCGCCTACTTTGCTATATGTCGCCAAGTTGGCGTCAGACACTTGGCGACCAAAAGCTTGGCGACATATCGCCAGGTGGTCGCGCCAATTCATATCACTTTTGTCTGCATTGAAATGAACACTGATTTTCCCCATAAAAGGGGTAAAACACCCCCTTGGGAACATTCGAATGCAACCCCGAGGGGAGGTGCACAAAAATAAGCCAAAAGAGAAAATAAGAACAATTTTGCTGCTCACAGAAACCAACCGAAATCTTACCAAAGTTTAAAAGAAGAAGAAATTTTTCTTTCCTAACTTAAAAAACAAAATAATAAAAATTTCGTGCATTATTCTTCCCCATGATAATAAAAACAATAAACATCGACAAACATCAACCAGCAAATGATAAATTAAAAGCCAGAAAGAAAGACAGACAAACCTTCAGCTTTATTATTAGTAGAGAATATACTTAATACTATCATTAATACTAAAGGTTAAACTAAAAATACTAAAGGTTCACGATAGTCTGATTTCCCTCTGATTTTCAAAATTAATTAATATCCGACAAATTTACATGCCCTTACATCAGCATGTAATATAGTTTAACCTGTAGTGTTAATAAAAGTATTGAATATATTACTTTTATATTTGCAAAGAACGTTACTGTAAACTCTAAAAGCGTATTTTTTAGTTTTTTTTAAAACTACAATTTAATATATTTTCCAACATTGAAGAATCGAGTCTCTCCCCAGGTGCACAAGAGCCGCAAGAACGTAGAGGCGCACTCGAACGGCAAGGCGGTCCGGCAGCTCTCGCACCGGCAGGACGAGATCCGGCTCACCCGGATGATGCTCATCATCTTCTGCTCCTTCCTCCTCTGCTTCCTGCCCCTCATGGTCGTCAACGTCCTCGAGGACAAAATACGGTAACGTGGCGCTCGACCTCGGACGAGCTCATTCATGTTTGCGTCGGGAGGGGAGACCGTTTTTTTTTTTTTTTCCAAGATTGGCAAGGCGCGAATGATCTTTATTGCAACACTGCAACACTAGCTGCGTGGCCCGGCGTTGCACGGGCTATTTTAGAAATGAAAGCGATGTCAAGTGACGCATCTGTTTTCGGTAGAGCAACAAACTCTCTGCCGCAGCGGCTCGCTACACACAGTTGCCAAAACAATACTTTTAATGAACACAATCTCTCGAGAAGAGTGGAAACTAAAGGCCCGGTTTCCTAGGAGTGAAATCGTCGATCTCTGGCGAGGCGACAGACGCCGCCACCTTCTGCGCATGCGCCTGAGCCGCAGATTGACGTCGCTTCACGCCACGCTCCAATCAAACTGGTTCTGATTCCAGCGTGCGTCGCGCCCGGCGTCAGCGACGATTCTAGGAAACCAAGCCTTAAACAACTCCTGCTTTCTGGCCATTATTTTTAAACTATAAAAATACAGTGAACTCTCCCTTACACACCGCCTCATTTACGCGCCTTTTTCGCTTATACGACAATTTTGAATGGTCCCAGCACATTCCATAGCAAAATAATAATAGTATCATTCGTTTATGCGTAGCTCGAAATATAAATATTTCACTTATGCGTCGAATTTTTTGTGAAACAAAATATTTATTTTCTTTTTAAAAAAGGCACTTTTCTTCACTTCTTTAATCTTTCGCCTTTATTGCTCACGGAAGGCATTACGCATGAATTAGAGTTCGGAGAGGGAGAATTACCTAATGGAACGTTTTAAAGGGAACAGTTTGCATTTAACCCCTTCCCGGCTTATCCCGAGCTGGACTCGGGCAAGCGAAATGTTCCATTCTGGCTCATCCCGAGTGTAGCTCGGGCACGGTGAAAATTAACACTACACAACCAGTCTTTCAAGAATTATTTCACATGTCCCTTTTATGGATTCAGATGCTTTTATTTACTATTTGTTGCTACTAGATAACATAACTATACAGTGTTTTGAGCTGTAGATTTAAGATAAGAGTAGGCGCCGAATCCAAAGTATAATGATTTCTGCCATACAGAAAGCCAACTTTGCAGGTAAATACTCGTTTATTTAAATAGATATTTTTACATTTATTTGTAGGAAATGTTGCATGCGAATGATGCTATTTATGTTTAAAAAGATATGTATGTATGAAAATAAGCATAAAAAAATTGACATTTTTTGATCCGTAATCCCGAAATAAAATGAGCCTGGAAGGGGTTAAGTATGCTAAAATGTTTTTTTTCTCCTTATCATTGTAGTTATGTTAACTGTAGTAATATGTCCCTTGTCTATAGAAACATTCTTATTCATTCTCTCATTAGAACCAATTGCGTTTTAGTCCTTTGAATAGGCTCGTTCACTTATACGTCTCTCTCACTTATGCGCCTTTTTCTGTTGGTCTCTTGGGCCGGCGTACAAGTGAGAGTTCACTGTAACTAATTGCATATAGCGAAATGTTATATATAAAGCCTTCCTGATTAAATGGACTATTTAACCCAAAAAGGAGTTTTTAATTTGAACCAGTACTTCCTAAGATCAGCGGGTTCAAACAAACAAGCTCTTCAGCTTTATATTATTAGTATACAGGGTGTCCAGTGTCCACTCCTATCGTGGCCCAATAGCTAATTTCTAACCCGTTAGAGATAAGCATATAGTTTATTTAGGAAAAAATCTCTAAATTACGAAAGGAATTTTGGGTCTATAAAATGTTTTTCAAAAAATCAAATTTTGAGAGAGTTACGAAATTTAAATTTTTATACAGCCCCCCCGTCCTATCAATTATATTTAGTAAAACATTCTTGATACTGTAACGTTTAAAATTTAAAAAAAAATCACTGTTCTACGACAAAAATTGACCGAGTTATGACGTTTTGAAAAATCAAGATTTTGCATTATTTGATGACGTCATCGAGAGATCGCTTAAGGGACCTTACGCGAAATCCTTCAAAATCTTGATTTTTTCAAAACGTCATAACTTGGTCAATTTTTGTCGTAGAAGAGTGATTTTTTTTTTTTTAGTTTTAAACGTTACAGTGTCAAAAAAGAATGTTTTACTAAATTGGATCGATACGACTGGAGAGCTGTATAAAAATTAAAAGTTCGTAACTCCTTCAAAATTTGATTTTTTTTTTTTTTTTTTGAAAACATTTCGTAGCCCGAATTCCTTTCGTAATTTAGAGATTTTTTCCTAAATAAACTATATGCTTATCTCTAACGGTTTAGAAATTAGCTATTGGGCCACGATAGGAGTGGACACCCTGTAGATTAACTTGACGCTCGACCTCGGACGAGCTCATTTATGTGTGCGTTGAAAGAGGAGACGTTTTCAGATTGTCCGGTCCCCTTGGGTCCTCGAACTCGTGCTAGGGGCTCTGCGGTGCTATCCTGCTAAAACACAGAAAATAATTGAAATTAAAGGACGAGTAACAATAATTTTATTCAAAGCGAAACCACATTTAAAAGCTCTTGGTTACGAACAAGCGGGGAGCAGCAAAGCTCCGATTTTGACAGATATTTCCAATCCTAAAATAATATTTTGTCTAGTATATTTCTTGTGGCATGGATGGTATATTATATTTAACATTGCGTATCTAAAGTCCAATGCGGAATGGAACTTTCTGATCGCCTTACATAAGCGACAGACCTAAAGCTGAATATTGCACCTAACAAACGATACTTAGCTTTATTTTGATTTTAAAAACTGTTAGATTCTCTCATCTTTTAAAAGTTAGTGTGGGAAATAGAAATAAGTTAACACGCTACACATTTATTAATTTTGTGCACGTGCAATAAACGTGCACAATCGCGCAAACATTTTGAAAAAAAAAAAATGTTTTTAATCAAGTTTTTTTTTTTTTTTTTTTTACGCGCGGGAGCGAGGGGGGGGGGGGGGTCCGCAGAGGTCTGGACTGGGAACCATTGTTTTAAACGGCACTTAATTGGATTCCGGTAATTTAGCGTTTCAACTTTCCCCATGAAAACTCAGCATTCCGAAGAGTAAATCAACTCGTTGTAAGCAGGGACATTGTACATGACAGCCGATGGACTTTTCTCAACCGGCAACGTCTTTCTTCCCTTCCTTTCCGCATCGCGGATCCTTCTTTTTCCGTACGAAAACCACCCAGGCGGACATCCTGCACGCCATCGAATGCGGTCCTCTTTTTTGGTCCACCACCCCGATGGGACCGTTCCATTAAAAAATAAGTAAACAAAATAAATAAATAAATAAATAAATAAAAAAACAGAGTAAGCGTTGGTTCAGACCCCAATAATTCAGAATGTTCGATGATGATAAGCTGTTGTTCTTACAGTCTAATACTGGCAGCAGAGGTTCAGTTTAAAACCGAAAAAACACAGTAATAAACTAAAACTCCTTTACAGTTTATCACTGTAAAACTAGCTATTTACAGTTTATTACTGTAAAATTAGAAATTTTACCACAAAATTAGCTGTATCTCTCTGTGAAAACAACGATATAATATTGGCAGCAGAGGTTCCAGTTTAAAACTGTAAAATGCACAGTAAAAAACAGTAAATCTAGCAATATTAGAGTTTATTACTGTAAACTAGCCATTTTACAGTTTACTGCTGTAAACTTAACAATTTTTCCAGTTTATTACCGTAAAATTAGCTGTATTATACTGCATAAATAACATTCATTTTTTAAAGTAGCAACTGGCTGTCAAGAGCCAATAACATTTCGAGTGCAAAACCCACCCAACTTGACTGTTAGGGCCATGCTCCACATCGACGTAAAGCAGAAAAAATAGGCAGAAGCGTAAAATGGATTCAATGGTTGTTCCTATGGAAAGTACCCGGATTTTCGGTTTCTGCCTTCAGTTTCGGTCGCGTTTTACGCTGATGTGGAGTATGGCCCTAAATGTCTTTTGTAACTCACGAAGTTTACTGTGTCTTTGTTGTGTGCAACCAATTACCTTGAATCTCCCCGTTCCAGGTCCCCCACCGTCCACGTGCTGGCCTCCGTGCTGGCCTGGATGTCGTCGTGCATCAACCCGGTCATCTACGCCGCCATGAACAGGCAGTACAGGCAGGCGTACGTGCGCCTCTTCTGCGGGGCGAAGCGGCGCACCGCGCACCACTCCAGCTCGAGCGGTGCGCGCTCCAGCCACTCCAAGACGCTCATGTCGGAGGTATTCGTCTTCAACTCCACCGCCGCCACCACCAACGGGAAAGCACCACCGCCGGTCAACGGAGAAAGCAAAGAGAACAAAGTCTAGCTTCAAGGTCTAGTTTCTAGAACAAGGTCTAGCGTCTAGCTTTTACAACAGCAAACTTTTGAGGTCTAGCTTCTAGAACAATGTCTAGGATCTTCTAACCCTTGGCTGTAACACATACCAAAGATACATCTTGGACGAAGTGGTAGATGACGTTATGCTACTATTCGTTTCGACAGTTGTTGAAGATTTTCTGCAATATTAGGTGAGAAAAACTTGGAAGTCATTTACAAAAGAAGTGGCGGATTTACCATGTCGCAATTTCCAGGGGCTACACGGCATAGGGGCCACAATGTCGTCCCAAAAAGATACTTGAAAAATGTTTTACTATTCAGCTCTGTACACTGTAAAAAAAAATGTTGTTTTTACAGTATAATACATCTAATTGTAGTAATTTTACAATAATAAGCTGTAAAATTACTAGTTTACAGTAATAAATTGTAAAATAGCTAGTTTTGCAATAATGAACTGCAAAATTGCTAGTTTTACAGTTTATTATTGTGCGGTTTACAGTTTTCACCTGACTTCAACTCCACCACCAACAACGGAAAACCACCGCCGGTCAACGGAGAAAGCAAAGAGAACAAGGTCTAGCTTCTACAACAGCAAGCTTTCGAGGTCTAGCTTCTAAAACAATATCTAGGATCGTCTAGCTCTTGTTTGTAACATATACCAAAGATACATCTTGGACGAAGTGGCAGATGACGTTATGCTACGATTCATGTCAGTTGCTTAAGGGCGGATACAAGGGAGGGGAGATGGGGGCGATCGCCCCTTTCTTGGGGAACTTTTCACCTTTAGTTTTTCGACATTGAAGTTCTAAAAATGCAATTTTATACGAGTTTTAATGAAGTTGGGGGAAGGAGTTTTGAAGCTCTCTCCCGGAAGAATTTCGAAATTGAAGTCCGAAACTTTTACGAATATTGTTTGTAAACCAGTATGGATAGTAAAAAGTACCAAAGAACAATCGCCTCTCTCTTGAAAACTTTCTGTATCCGCCCTTGCAGCTGTTGCAGATTATTTTGTGTTGGAATAAGCGAACAAAACTCTCTCAAGAATGAGGAATAATGAAAGAAGCTGCATTCATTGGCGGGGATTTAGTCGCAATTTCAAAGGATCTACGGCATATGAGCCACAATGTACACTGCAAAAAATAAAGTGTTGTTTTTACAGTACAATACTGCCAGCAGAGGTTCCAGTTTAAAAACTAAAAGAATAGTAATAAACTGTAAAACGAATTACTTTACAGTTTATCACTGTAAAACTAGCAATTTTACAGTGTATTACTGTAAAAATAGCAATATTACCATAAAAGTAGCTGCATTATACTGTAAACACAACAGTATAATACTGTCAGCAGAGGTTCCAGTTCAAAACTATAAAATGCACAGTAGGGTGGTTCAAAAAAAATTTTTTTTTGCTACGGACCAAGGCGCACCCTACTTTTTTTACATTTATGTATGAGATCACTCCCCTAAAAGTTCAGCTCCCTACTCTTAATGGAAGATGGTGCTCAAACACCCTTCATTTTTCCGCTTTTTCGTAATTTTCACAATTTTTGAGTTTTTCAGACTCAAGAGACAATTTTCTTGGAAGAGATTTTTTTTTTTCAATTATTCTCATTTTCCAACGCATAAATATTAGTTCAAACAATTGGAAAGTTTCTTAATCGTTTGAATCTATATAGCAACACCTTTGATACAATTGATTATTTAGTAGCTCGCAGCATACAATGTAGATTGCAGTACTACTTGTCTACATGCTGTGCTATGATTTTCAAAACTTACACTTGCCAAAATAGAGTTGTGGAAGAACTGTGCAAAATGTTTTTTATGTTCTTAAAGTAGTGGGTTGCAGAGAAAAAAAAATGCAAGATTTAAAGTTTTAAACTAATAGTGCTAACAGTATCACAAGAAGAATGAATTAAATTATAAAAACTAATTGCACAAAATAAACAAGTGTAGCTAGTCTGGCATAAAACTAATCTGAAATTGAGGGACAGATATTTACTTCATGCTTACTTTGACCATCATATTCCTCACAAGTTCTATTCTTTTTAATAACTTTAAAGCGAAAAAATGTTTGACAAAGAATTAAACTAACAAAAAAAAAAAAAAAAAAGAATGTTGCACATGGAACTTAAAAAAAAACTTTCACAAGTTTGAAGCTTCAACTGTGAGCTTTTTATAAATCTATAGATAAATCTATGATCACTCTTGCTGATTATAAAGAGATAATCGAGTTATTATTCGTCAAATAGGGAGCCTATCTGAGAAAATACAGTCTCTTATATGCCTCAAAATATTTATGTTCCTATATAAGAAAGAGATTTTGCATTTAATCATGAGAGAAATAACCTAGGTACAACACTTTCTACAGTTTCAGCGTCTTTATGTGCAGTACAACAAATAGATTGAACACAAATAGATACTATTAAAACTTCTGGGAATATCTGAACTTGGGGAAAAAAACCTTATAAGATATGAACGACCTGAAAATTGAACTAACAACTAGGACAGTTTTATTAAAGTACGTGTGACACCTTTCTGGTGAATTAATTAGTTTGACTTAGTTTTTCGTATAAAATTCTAGTTGAAAGAAAAGCAAGTTATTATTAGAATAAAGATGTGAAATATATCAAGTGTAGCACAAAACAATTGGATTTTTTTCAAACATGAATATTAGAGATTATTTTCTAACATTCTTCGTCCTACGCCCCAACGAATGCAAATATAATATCAATCACAGAATTAAACGAAAACAATTAAAATAAATAATGGTAAATAACGTTGTTGAGGAAAATGTTCAAATAATTCAAGAATTTAACAGAATTTTTTTCAATAATGAAGACAATAAGCAGTTTCTTTTACCTACTGTTGAAGAAAATTGAGTACTTATCCTTGCTGAGACAACTAAATATTCAATACTAAAAGTCTTTCTCGCAAAAAAAAAAAAATCTATGTATTAATATACATAGAAAGTTGAATTGCATAGCAATAAGTTTAAATATTTTGGCTTTATTTAAAAACTTCTAGCAAATTTCAGTATAACAACACTGCTTGGCACAAAATGAATTTCAACTGTATCTGACACTATTCTTGCTGTTTCTTATGTAATATGCCCCACTAAATCCAAACACGATCTCCGTTTCTCCCTTCACGGTAATCACTCGAACACAACTGGAATGAATAAAAATGAAGACTTGTTGTAGAAAACACTGTAAGTGCCAGGATGGTCAATTTTTATTTTCTTATGCCAAAACATTGTATGTTCCAATGGGAATCCTGCTGAAAAAACTGAATCTGCCAATCTTTGTTCTGAAGTTTACAAAATAAATCCAAACATGGCACCACCAGTATGTGCCAGCGTAGCAAGTTTTAGTTTTTTGGCTTTTCTGATAATTTTAACTTTTGGCACTTACAGTGTTGTCTACAATAAGTCTTCAAATAATATTCATAGGTTCTGCACTGAGTTAAATCTGCGGTGCGACTCATATGTAACATGCGATGTTTCCAAGATTTCAGAAAAAATTTTACAGCTTGAAAAATTTTGTGGACGTGGGAGTCATAGAAGCAGTCCAATATTGTGTTGCACCAAAAAATAAGTGTAAAATTTTGAAGCTGGGAAAAATGTGTTGTTGATGATAGGGTAAATATTTTACGAAGTTGGGGGGATACCCCCATGAGTCTCCTAGCTTGCGAAAAGTGTTTATGATTTTGAATTTTTCACCTCTCTAGCCCTATAGAAGAATGTTAATGGTAAATATACTGCTTCCTTCCCCTCCAAATAATATCTATGAAATTGTCGAAATCTGATGAAAATAGGAGGGGAAGGGGGCACTATTTTCGAAAGGTGGGAAGCAATGGGGGGAAAGGGTGGCCATATTAGGATTCAGGGGATCATTGAACCTAAGAATCAGCAAAAATGATAAGAAACACCCGGATTTTTTTTTTTTGCCGCTCAACCGAAAAACGTTTGAAATTGACAAAAACTAGAGAACTGTTTAAGCTTTGAGCACCGTCTTTTTAAGTAGGAAGTTGAAATTTTGGCAGTATATTAGGGTGGATAAAGGTAAAAAAATGAGCCACCGCCGTGACCTCTAGGACAAAATTTTTTTTTTTTACCATAGGTTTGTGAACCACCCTAATGCACAGTAATAAATTGAAACTAGTAACTTCACAGTTCATTACTGCATACTAGCAACTTTTGTTTACTACTCTAAAATTACAAATTTTGCAGTTGATTACTGAAAAATTAGCTGTATTATACTGTAAAATTATCTGTATTATACTGTTGAAAATAGATGTATAAAAATATCTATTTTTCCCAGTGTAGTTCCAAAAAGAAGAATGCTTGAAAATATTTTGCCACATAGCTTTCTTTAGTTCTGTAGGACTCTCAAAAATGCGTTGCCTTGGGCTCCCAAATCAGCAAATCCGCCACTGTCTGCATTGTATTATAACCAGGGCTGCGGAGTCGGAGTCGGAGTCGAAGAGTCGGAGTCGGACTGATTTTGGACCAAAGGAGTCGGAGTCGGAGTCGCGGAAAAACATGTCGACTCCGACTCCGACTCCGACCAGCTCCGATTTGGATGAAATTTTATGGAGGTGAAAACATGCCTTTGAAACTAACAGATACAAATTTTGAGCGTCCAATATCCAAATCCTTAGCACCTAGGATCATTAAAAAGTGCTTCAAATGGCGGGTCTTTGCAGCAAAAATGCAATATGTTAAAATAAAGTCTGGCCATTTAACAAGAAAATGATTAGTTATGTACGGAGTCAAATGACAAGAGCGGCACTTGTCTTTTGCTCTGGAGAAAATGAACTTTTTGGGAGGTCACAGTGACCTCCGAGAATTGAGGTGAATGTGGTGAAATTACCTGCGAGAATTCTTGAGAAAATTGAACTTTTTGAGAGGTCACAATGACCTCTCATGACCTCTGACTGGGATACCCCAGCTTGCTATCTGCCCCCCTAAAGTGAGTCCTAGCTACGACCCTGAATAAAAATGAAACTTTTAAAAATGGACTTAATATTTCAACCTTTGTTTAGGGTTTTTCCCTCTTCATATTTGGGTAAAAAAAATAATAAAAAAAGCAGGAGTCGGGAGTCGGAGTCGGAGTCGGAGTCGAAAGTTTTAAAATCCCGGAGTCGGAGTCGGGGTCGACCATTTTTCCTCCGACTCCGCAGCCTTGATTATAACACCTCCAGGTTGGGACTTGGCTACTTCGGTTTCAGCTTAGCGGTCATTCATTGAACAAGCTTGATTTCCAAGCAACTTGGACTACGGATATCTTCGTAAAATGATTCATGAACTGGGGCAACAAAAGCAAACGTATCATAGCGCTTACAAGTTTTGCGAAAATTTGATCAAACTACTTTTATTACACGAGCATTTCGTGGCCAGTCCAAGAAGCAGCTAAAATATTTGTCCTGCCAATTCAATTTTTTTTTCGTGAAATGAGTGAAACAAAAAAACTGGCATCAAGTCAGACTGAAGACTGGAAGATGCAATATGCAATACACTATGCAATATGCAACGCACCATGCAATATGCAATACTGGAAGCTTTTATGGCCCTATTTGAATCGGTGAGTGCATAAACAACGTCAGTCCAGAATTTCGAATTGTTCAGGAGAGAGAAAAAGCGTCTTAATTCTAGCATTGTTTCTACGGTCAAGGTTCAAATAACAGACATCGTATCTTTCGAATTAGTAACCTGACTGACGTGATTTTTGACCTCAACACGCATCTTGCCTCCAACAGCTTGTTTTCACAAAAAAACAAATTTTCGAATTTTTGTGACTGATGTTGTTTTTGCACTCACCGATTCATTTATTGCGATGATAGTCCACCATTAACATAGCAAGGAGTTGAATGCATTGTAAATTTGAAAGATATTCACTCCAAAGTCCGGACAGAGTTAAAAATTTAAGTTACGTTTTCATGAAAAAAAAATTACTTTACCCTGTTTTTGAGGCGGCAAACGTAACTATCCAAAAGATTTTCATATATGTGCATGACTTTCAATTACGTAAGTACTTAATCAGTGCGATATTTTGTATATATATATCATTAGACTCAAGTTTCAATTGTTTTTACCTGTCTTCCAAAACATTAGAACTCATTAGTACACTCAGGGCAAAACCATCTTTACATATGCTGCAATTTTATAAACATATGTGTCTGGTGTCTGATTCACATTCATAGTTCTGATATATCGTCAGCACTCTTTCGAGTAATCGCCGATTACGTAATCATAATCCGCGTAATCGGTTACATTTTTTTGTAATCATAACCATAATCAACCGAAATTTGGAAATGAGCGCCCTTTGCTAATTTTTCGTCTTTTAAATCAGCTTTAGTATGGTAGTACATTGTTTTTTACTTGATGAAGAGCAAATTAAGACGTGCGTATCGGTCAAAAGGGCCAACAAAATTATATTTCTTAAGGATGAAGGAACTGAAAAAACGGCTTGAACTGACAATTCACCTCATAATCCTACAAAACTTCCGACTTGAGTCAAAAACAGCACGTGACAGCATAAGTAGATGAACAACTGAATCGGGATGCAAATCAAAAACAAAAGAATTGTGCTTGAACTTTTTCGGAAATAGTTTCCCAAATAAGCCAGATTTTAATGGGAAAAGCAGCACATGTATCATCGTGACTAAAACATGAATGTTACTTTCTCTGATGAAAATTATTAAAACTTGGATCGCCTAGATGGATTATAATTGAATCGTTTATTTCGAAAAGGTAACATCTCTATTTTGATCTCCTCTGTCTCTTTAGAAAATTAAACAGCGCACGGTTATATTTTTGAATGTCATAATCAATGGTTATTTGGTAAATTATTGCAGTAATTGTGTACTTAACTAAAGGCATTTTTTCATTGATTATGACATTCAAAAATATAACCGTGCGCTGTTTAATTTTCTAAAGAGACAGAGGAGATCAAAATAGAGATGTTACCTTTTCGAAATAAACGATTCAATTCTATTAGCGTGACTTTAGAAAAAATCCGATGAGCATATGCTGTGGCTGCTTTGACCATTGAAATCTGGCTTATTTGGGAAACTATTTCCGAAAAGGTTCAAGCACAGTTCTTAGTTTTTTTAATACATCCCGATTAAGTTGTTCATCTACTTATGCTGTCACATACTGTTTTTGACATAAGTTGAAGTTTTGTGGGATTAAGGGGCGAATCGTCAGTTCGAGCCATTTTTTCAATTAACTCATCTTTAAGAAATATAGTTTTTCTTGGCCTTTTTCATCGCTACGCATGTCTGAATTTGCTCTCTACAAAGTAAAAAAGTATGTACAACCATACTAGGACCGATTTAAAAAACCAAAAATTAACAAAGTGCGTTCACTTTCAAATTTCAATTTCCAAATTTTCTCATCTTCTTAGCACGAGAACTACAGAGATTTTGGGATTTTGAATATTTATTCAGCAATCTCTGCACTTTATAAATGAATATTACAGTCCCGCCTTACCTCCGCCAATCACAGTTAAAGGGATATTTGCATAAAATCTGACTTGTCTAAACTTTTGTGAGAAAAAATGTCTTTTGTTATTTCCAATTTTCGTTTCGGTTATATTTTTCAAAACTCCAGACACGTATTTGGGACCATACTGTCTATCTGCTGTAGAAATTTGAAAGCATTTCACCGAGTAGTTTTCTTTTAATTCATATATTTGAATTTTGTCTAAACTTTTGCATCGCAGTGTATATAGTCAATAGAATATAACGGATTGGTCCCCCTTTTAGTTTTACTCGTAGTTTTTTGCACTGTAATGCAAAGCACAAATAACTTTAATTTGCCAGATAATTCATAGATGTCGCCACTAAAATCTGAACCATATTTAAGAAACGAGAGAGCAGGGAAGATCGCATGGATTGCACGCAATATAACTCTTTTTTTTTTTTTCCTTTTCTTTAAAAAAAAAATAACATTGCTTTTATAATAATAGTAACTTTCAGTTTCTCAGGTTTTTCTTTTTTTGCTGTTCAGATTTTCATGCATTAACTTTTATAATGCTCCAGGTGATGAATTTGGGTACAAATGTATTTCTTCATATTAAACAGATGACATTTCTATTATAAGCAGGCGTTACATTTTTCACCTCGTTTCTGTTCATCAAACTTGTCCATCTTTAAGTCATGTAGTTCAGAAAGAACCAGATTGTCCTGTGATTACCCAACGAAAAATCATTTCGTACGTTATGTTCTGTACACATTGTTCTTATGACAGCTATCATTCATAAATACATTTCTGTGTAGGTAGTTGACCGTTTTTGAAAATGTATGTAAGTATTTTTTAATAAAATATGCAAACAATTTTCAGTGTATTTTTTTATTGATTTATTATTATTTTTTAATTTTGTATACAGCAGCAACGAAAAAGTGAAGTGGTCAAACGATTCGACATATTTCAGACGCATCGCTTTTATACTTCATTTACGGAAAAGATGGACTAGATCAGTGGTTCCCAACCTGGGGGCGATTTGGCTCCTCAAAGGGGAGGTAAATTTTTAAGGGGCGATGGGTTATTTAGAAGAGAAAACAGTAGTAATTAAAAGGTAGCGAAAACAGAAATCGTAAACATGTACGAAACCGGTTGTTCAGAGTTCAGACAGTGAATCGCAAGTTTCGAAAGAAACAAATTAAAGTTCAAGAGCTTCCTCGGGTAAGCCTTAGGATGATTTTGTCATTCATTGTCAATTTTATGAGTTTACAGATTTTCAATTTATTTTCCTTCAAATTTTTAGTTTCAATGATTTTTAATACCCTCAGAGTCCACTATAGAAAAGAAAATAATTTCTTTAAAAATTTGCACTTCTGTTTTTTGAAAAGTACGTCGATGATCTTGTTAAATGTTACCCTTCAAATCAGAAAATTTAAGGTATTTTGTTCATTTATTAATATTTTTAGTTTAAAAGGGATTGGTTATAATTGCTTTATTGCGTACATTTCACTTCAATTTAAAGTCAGCTGCTTTCATTTCTAATAATATCGATGTTCACTTGCTTTAACTTATGGTTTTGGGAGGGGGGAAGAAGGGGGGGGGGTTGCGATAGGTGTCAGTCAGCGTCTTGAAGTGTGATGTACTGTTTGGGAAAAAAAGTTCGGAAATTTTTGTTCCCTAAATTGGAACCTTTTTTGATTTAATAAACTGCTCAATTTATTTGCGAGTGAATGATGTAATTATTTTCATTGCATAATCTTCTTGAAACGTCCATTATAATGATCGTTTGATTAACCCATTAATGCCTGACTTTTTTTTCCAAAGATATTTTGTATACTGGTTACAAACAGTGTTTAATGGACAGGAAAAAAAAAAAATAGTATGTAAAAAATAATTTTTTTATTAAGGAAAGAAAAATCGTCCCTCAAAAGTTACGATAGACCCCAGAGGGTACATACTTTTTTCACTAAAATTTTTTCTGCCTTCGATATAATATTTAAAAAGACATTTTATAAGAAGAAATAAAATCGGCGAATTACATAAACTGGGAAGCAGGGAATCACTTTGAAAACTCAGCTTTTTTTCTCGAAATTGTGAACAATGTGATTTTTGATAAAGATCATATTAAAACTGCTACAGAACACACTTTACAATGGTTATGTGCTGCAATCTGTTAATGACGAATTGAAACAATACCAAGGTACTCATTGAACACTATTATTTGGTTGAAATGTTCATTTGGGGAAATTCAGAGCCTTTTTTTTGGACCGTCCCTAAAAAGGGACGCTAGGCATTACATCCGCCCTCTGTTAATATCCGCTCATATTGGAATTTTGAACAACGTTCGAAACTCGACATGTAACGCAATTCGGAACTGTACTGGGCCCGTTGTAGGCCAGTTTAAAGTTCCTATACTATACATGCTTTTAATTATGAAGTTAAACAAGTTTGGACTCTTTTCTCATTCCAACGAGGAACGTCGGTAGCGTAGACAGACCAATGAATGAACACTTAAGCAAATTTTCAATTTCAAAAATTTGTAGCGTCGTTGAAAGTGGTAGCAATTGCTAGATGAGAGTAGAAACGCTTTAGATGATATGAGTAATTATTTTTGAAAAATTGGTAATGGTTCTGCATCAGATGTTATAGGGGGCGAAAACGAAAAAAAAAAAAAAAAAAAAAAAAAAACCGGACCCAAACCCAGTGAAGGAACACCCCTACCAACCAGGGCTGCGGAGTCGGAGGAAAAATGGTCGACCCCGACTCCGACTGCGGGATTTTAAAACTTTCGACTCCGACTCCCGACTCCTGCTTTTTTTTTTATTATTTTTTTTTTACCCAAATATGAAGAGGAAAAAACCCTAAACAAAGGTTGAAATATTAAGTCCATTTTTAAAAGTTTCATTTTTATTCAGGGTCGTAGCTAGGACTCACTTTAGGGGGGCAGATAGCAAGCTGGGGTATCCCAGTCAGAGGTCATGAGAGGTCATTGTGACCTCTCAAAAAGTTCAATTTTCTCAAGAATTCTCGCAGGTAATTTCACCACATTCACCTCAATTCTCGGAGGTCACTGTGACCTCCCAAAAAGTTTATTTTCTCCAGAGCAAAAGACAAGTGCCGCTCTTGTCATTTGACTCCGTACATAACTAATCCTTTTCTTGTTAAATGGCCAGACTTTATTTTAACACATTGCATTTTTGCTGCAAAGACCCGCCATTTGAAGCACTTTTTAATGATCCTAGATGCTAAGGATTTGGATATTGGACGCTGAAAATTTGTATCTGTTAGTTTCAAAGACATGTTTTCACCTCCATAAAATTTCATCCAAATCGGAGCTGGTCGGAGTCGGAGTCGACATGTTTTTCAGCGACTCCGACTCCTTTGGTCCAAAATCAGTCCGACTCCGCAGCCCTGCTACCAACGGACAAGTACAGCCTTTTTTAGTCATTTCCTTTCAATAAATGTGTAGAAAGACGTTACTTCTGTCGATTCACACAAGAAAAATGCTTTAAAAAACCTATTTTTTCAAACAAATTACGAGGCGTTCATTCATTGGTCTGTAACACTATTGTCACTGTCTACACTATTTAGATTTTTGTAAAGCAGATGGATCGCTTTTCTCTCCAAGTTAACATTGGCCGTCAGTGACGATGCTGAGGGCTATTTTCTTTTCATAATTGGTGCGAGGGATCGGTATTGTGTATTTTTGATCAGAAAAAAGATTGGTCGCCAGTTGGGCGATCAACATCACATTTTGTAGTCGCTAAAAGAACTCGCCAGCGGCTACCGTTAGTCTCGGCGTTTAGTTCTTTACATATCAATATAACACCAAAGAAATATTATAGGAGAATAAAAAATAAATACCTGCAACATGTAGTGTAGTATAACATCAGGTAACTAGAAAGAAATCATATCATTCGCTACATAAGCATAAACGCAGAAAGGAACACAACGGATTTGATTTGTTTCGATAAAGAACACAACGAAAAAATGCTACCAACACTAAATCAAAGCAAACCAATTCAAGCACAGTCACAGTCAACTGGTAAGAAGGGTGATAAGTACTTAATTGGAGTGTAGAAATTAAGTAAATAAATAATTATTAATATTTAATTTCGAAAAAACTATAATATAATAGTTGAACTTGCCTGATGTATCTGAGTATAGCTGCTTTAAAGCTTAAGAAACGTGAAAATTTTTTTTTAAAAATAGGAGTTTTTAGATCTTTCAGATGTTGTTGTCGTGTAATAGTGCATTGACCACAATCAAGATGGGGGTGAAATTTCCTCGAGGGGTTGGACTTCTTTGTTACAACACAAGAAAGATTTACAGCACAAAGAGAGGAAATAACACCCAGGGCACCGGCGGGAATCGAACCCACGACCTCTTGCTTTGGAAACGAAGCTTCTACCTCTGAGCCACATTTCATTTCACACCTCCAGGGTCCCCCGTACCTACCACAGCTTCGTGGTTTAACCGGGATAGGGTCCTGGAGAGCGCTCTGTTCTTAATTTTGAACCAGAACCTAGGGTCGAGCAAAACCTAGGCCCAGCACCCCTAGAGGTATCGTTTCACTTGGAGGACTTTGTGACCACGACATTTTTAACGCCTCCCAGCCACCATTAATCAAGGCGGTGGATCTTTGATCGGCTGGGATCGAACCCGGGTCCCTCCGGACACGAGTCCGATGCCTTACCGATCGGGCCACCACGGCCCACCTCTGAGCCACCGACTCCCCTCTTCTTTTGCATGTGCTTCCATGGTTACTCTTAAATTTCCTTGAAATTCCGCGACCACCTTGTCTAGTGGCCAGAGAAGCCCGACTCGGATGGAGGGGTCCCGGGTTCGAATCTCGACTCGGACATGGATGTCCTTTCTATCTCTTGTCCTTTCCTTGTGTGAAAGTGTCGTTGTGCTGTGATTGGTTGCCCGCCCTACAAAAGGGTCCCTATAGCATGTGTGTACTGCGGATGTCGGGCTTGACACCGAATGAGGGTAAAGTTTGACCATGGAGAGATGGCGCGTGGCCTTGAGAGGGAAACAGACCGCTTAGGTTTAACCTTTTATGTCCCAAATTAATTTAACAATGGATTTGGTTTTTTGAGTTGAAAATACATAAAAAAAAATATTTTTACCGAGTATAAAATTTTGAAAAATTTGTTGGTCAAAGGCCTCTTACGCCTTAGGGCCCCCAAGAAAACTGTTTTCGATTGCAGGTGCCATCTGTCGGCCTCTCAGCGAAGTACAAGGAGTGGTACACAAAAGCTTCAGCATAATTTCAGCCATTTAGGATTCATAATACAGTTACAAATCTTGTAAATAGTTGTTGTTTTTCCTGCCTTGCATCATTTTCATTAGTTTTGGTTTTATCTGACGTCATGTTGCAAAAGTATCTGAAGATATCACCTTTATCACTTGTATACCGGCCCTGTAACGTTTTGTAGTTTTTACACTTGCCCTGCATTTAATAAGCGTGAAGACATTTTCGCGTGGTTTTTCTTTTTATACTAGAAGTTTCTGAATGGATTGTTTAAATTATGAATGAACAGAATGCTCCGGATTTTGCTAGAATATTGTGGAATTTCGTTTCGAGTATAAATAACTGGCCTTGAACACAGTCAGTGAGTTCTTTTCAGATTTTGATTTCTGGAGACTCGTTTTCATTCGCATGGGCGAATGGTTGTTTTGCTTTTGTAATTGCTTAATTACTGTTCACGTTAGATACGTGGTGCTGAGTTACTGTTGAGAGTACAGTGTACTGTTTGCTACCTAATTGCTGGATGTTTAGCAATTGTTTCCTGCTCCTATTGTAAATAGTGTACATACTTGTAAATAAATTTATAGTTATTTCCTCAAGATTGGAATGCTCATTTAAAGAAAGTTGAAGGTGCTACGGACTCGTTACAATACTAAACGGGGCATAAAGGGTGAAAATAGGCAATATCAGCAAGAATATTAAAATTTTACGTGTTATTAATTAAAAGTTTACGTTCCACAAAGTTTTCCAGCCTGCGTGATCTCGTTGACAAAACCGACTACAAAACAAAAAGAACCATTTCCACTTTAAGGTCACGGGCCATCTTTTCGCGGTCGAACTTTACAGGTGGAAAAGGGAGGCAGCGCATCCCAAACTCGGCACCAGATTGTCTCGGGTTCGATTCTGAACAGATTCGTATCTCAGCGGTAGCGCACTGGGCTCGGAACAAGAAAGTCTCGGGTTCAATTCCTGACATTACAGGTGGATTTTAGAAAACTGGCAGGTGAAGGGTAAAATGGTTGTTCTGACACGTTGTCCAATAAATCACCGATTTGCGTGATGGAAGTTTCCCTGTTTTTCTCCTACACCGTTAGCAGGTATAAGAACATAAATAATTATTTTTTTGACTTCATACTGTAACCAAAGCACATATTTGTGCGCAGTATTGGATTTAAGAACTTTGAAGAATTCCCTACATTTCAGGGTCAACCCCTTTCTATAGCTCCTATTTAAAATATTAGAATAATGACGTTTTACGTACAAATTGAAAGTATCGCCCGGTATTGTAGTGTCTTTTAATGCAAATGACAATTTCCTTTAGGGTTTATTGTAGACTAGCTGCGTGGCCCGACTTTACTGAAAATAAAAAGTTGTTTAAGTGATAGCTCATACGGATGCCGTACCGAACTATTTCATATTTGCTAAAATTCATAAAACCAAACAGCTGGTTCGGATACTGTAACGAGTTATTTGGTATTTGCTAAAAGTTAATATCATTTTTTATCGACACAGAAATAAAAAGGTCACTTTAACCAGAGACTGAAAAGAAGTAAATCTTGGGAACGTTATGAAGAATGAAGAGACGTCTTCAAAAGGTAGATATTTTATTTCAAATTTTATAATTTTCTTTCCATTTACAATAACAGACTCATTTGTATACAATGGCCAAATCATGATACATAACAAATGCATATAATTAAATAACATCATAGCTAATAAGTCAAAAATTAATCACGCACACATCGATTCCGACATGAAGTTAGATTAAAGCGAACATATTACGAAATGAACGAAGCCGGACTAGAAAAAGGGATCGAGAAAGTCAAAATTTTTATGTATGTTGTTTGATGTATTTTCAACTAAGGAAAAAAAATAAATAAAAACTCATTGACAAATTAATTCAGGGCTTAAGAAGGCGCTGTATCGTGATTAGATAAGTTGATGGATTCTCAGTTTCGAAGAGATTTTCTAACAAGGGCGGATCAAGAAAATTCTCGAGGGAGGGGCGATTGATATTATTTCTTTCTTTTTACTATGTATTCTGGTTTGCAAATATTACTAACATAGGTTTCGGACTTCAATTTCGAAACACTTCCGGGGGAGAGCCAAAGTTCCTACTTTCAGCATCTTTAGAACTCGTCTAAAACTAAGTTTTTTAAACTTCAGTATTAAAAATTTGCTCTTGTATCCGCCCCTGTTTTCCAAGTCCATTCGCGGAACAGCTTGACCGAGAGTAAACACATACGTTGTCAGAAGGTATTTTGGGGATTTCCTCTGGAAGGGAGAAAAAAGTTAACCAATAGGATTCGTACTTGCCGTCTGTTTGGCACCCATTTATTCTAGCCCGTGCCAAACACGTGATTGACTAAGCCAAATGGCGCAATTCTTTGTTTACATCTGGTCTGGCTATTCCGTGAACGAACTATAGTACTGCAGTTTTGCTTTTCGGTAGGGATGCACCGGTTAATCGGCCATAACAGGCCACATTACCGATTATTAATAATCGGCAAAATTTTGCCGATTAATCGGCGGACATTTTTTTTACATGTTTAAACATTAGTATGAGATGCGGCACGTGAGTAAAACAAAACAAATAATTCAAAGAATTAATTGTTTTAAAAAAATCCTCATTATTGATATGTATTTTTTAATAAATTATTTTTTCTATTTTGACTAAATGTGCACATTGCACATATAGACAATGTTGCCATATTTTTTATACAAATACAAATACAAATACAAATGTGGCGACCAGTAGCAGGCTCTGGGCCCAACTTGGTTGGTCCTAGTCAAATTAAAGACCCCAATGAAGATCAATGGCCCTCTTAAAGCCATCTACTCCATTGCTCTTTACCGCCTCTTCCGGTAAGCTATTCCAAGTTCCCACTACCCTGCTAAAATAGTAATTTTTTCGAATTTCAAGATTAGCCTGAGATTTAAACAGCTTAAAACAATGACCCCTTGTCCTGCTTTCCGTGCGAAAATCTAACCCCGTAACATCATTCATTTTAATAAATTTAAACAACTGAATCATGTCCCCTCTGGCTCTCCTTCGCTCAAGACTATACATATTAAGCATTCTAAGTCTGGAATCATAGTCTAAATTAGAAAACCCATTTACTAACCTTGTAGCCCTTCTTTGTACCCTTTCCAATAAATTAATGTCTTTCTTCAGATAAGGAGACCAAAACTGAACAGCATACTCCAAATGAGGTCTTACCAAACTTCTATATAGAGGCAGAAGAACCTTCTTAGATTTGTTTGAAATAGATCTATTAATAAACCCAAGCATCCTATTGGCTTTGTTACTAGCTATGCTGCACTGTTGACTAGACTTGAAATCCTGATTTATTAAGACACCTAGATCCATAACATTATCTGCCCTACTAATGACTGAACCCTGTAAATAATAGCTTGTATGCTTATTTCCATGACCGAAATGCAGCATTTGACATTTCCCAACATTAACTGCCATACCCCACTTGTCTGCCCATTTAGTAATATGATCCAAATCCTGTTGCAGCTGATTTATTTGTTCGTCATTTTCTACAACCCCCATAAGTTTGACATCATCGGCAAAACAATTCATGTTTCCAGAAACATTTTCATGAATGTCATTCATAAAAATAATAAACAAAAGGGGACCTAAAACTGATCCTTGGGGAACCCCACTTAAAACCTCACTCCATTTAGAATAGTTACCCCTAACAACTACTCTTTGTTTCCTTCCTGTCAGCCAATTCCTAACCCAAACTAGAATTTTACCTCCTACCCCTATATCAGCTAATTTACTGAGTAGTGCTACATGCGGCACCTTATCGAAAGCTTTTTGAAAATCTATGTAAACAACATCTACGCATTTTTTGCTATCTAAAGCCAAGGTAACCTTGTCGTAGAAATGTAATAAATTAGTAGCACACGATTTACCTTTTCTGAAACCATACTGCAAACTACTCAACAGCCCATTATTTTCTAAGAAATTCATAATCTTAACTTTGATCAATGTTTCAAAAATTTTACATACCACTGAAGTCAGACTCACAGGCCTATAATTTCCTGCATTACCTCTAGACCCTTTCTTGAAGAGTGGTGTAATGTTAGCTAGTTTCCAGTCCTCTGGCACTATCCCTGAGTTATACGAAGCATTGAAAATATTAACTATAACGTCAACTAATTCCTCTGCACATTCTACTAGAATTTTTGAATAAATATTATCTAGTCCCGGAGCTTTTGTGGTTTTAATTTTTTTCAAATAAAGTAATACATCCTCCCTGGAAAATACAAAGTCCTCAAGCTGTGTAGTAGCTTGTGTCTTGCTTGTGTCAACTGTTGAGATACAGTTATCGTTAAAAACACTGGAAAAAAAGTCATTTAGAACATTTGCTATATCACCATCATTCTGAATTAAATTTCCATGCTCATCTACTAGTGGTCCAATTTGACTATTTCGAACTTTCCCAGAATTTGCGTATGCAAAAAACTCCTTTGGATTCCTGTCAATATTATCTGCCAGCTTTTGTTCCAATTCTCTTTTCTGAAACCGTACCAAGTACTTAAAACTACGCCTAGCCTCACAATACTGTAGCCTGTCTGCGCTGTGACCAGTTTCTTTTAATCGACGAAAAGCAGCTTGCTTACGGTTTAGAGCGTCCTTAGTTTCCCTAGTGAACCACATGGGCCAAATTTTTGTGTTTACACCTTTTCTCCTAAAAGGAACAAAATCTCCAACTGTTTTTGCTAGTTTTTCCTTAAACTCTGTCCACTGCAAATTTACATCGCTATTGTCCAAACCTGATGAAAAAACCGCTTTCAAACTCTGCCTGAGTGCGACAAAATCAGTATTTCTGAAATTAGGTACAAACCTAAAATTTTTGTCTTTGTGCATATCAAACTTAATCCCAAACCTAATGCTGTTGTGGTCACTATCCCCAATATGCTCCCCGACACATAATGCCTGTACAGAACCTTCAACATTGCAGAAAACAAGATCCAAAACAGTATCCTGCCGTGTTCCCTCAGAAACAACTTGATCTAAAAAACAGTCACCAATTACTTTTAGAAATTCCTCTTCTCTACTATTATTGGGGTAAGAATTATTCCAATCAATGCCCGGAAAATTGAAATCCCCCATTATAATTACCGGTCCCTTACTCGACATGTCTCTAATAATACGATACATCTGTTCATCTTGACCCTGGCTTAGATTAGGTGGCCTATAAATGTTACCCAAACGTAATTTTTTACCCTTACCGCTCATCAATTCTAGCCAAACCATGTCAATATCATTAGGTTTGTCATTTATTGCCAATTCATTGCAAGTTAAAGTATCTCTAACATAAAATAAAACCCCACCACCTCTTTTACCTACTCTGTCTTGTCTAAACAAATTATACCCAGGAATACACAATAAATCATCATCATTTTTGGTAGCCCATGTCTCAGTAACTCCAATTACATCCAAATTCTCATTTGTGATTATGCTTTTTAATTCTTCCATCTTGTTCCTAATACTGCGAGCATTGGTATAAAAAACCTTAAGTATGCTCAACTTGTTTTTATTCAACCCCTTACGATTTCTTGAATCAAAATTGTTAAAATGACTACTCTTATTTTCCTCCTTATTACCATTCCTAATTAAACCCAAATAGTTTGCATATTTTTGCAACCTTCTCCGTGAACCCTGCCCCCCTTTCAAACTTAGTTTTTTGACTCAGAAGACTCCAAAACCAAACCACTAACCATTTTAACCCCTGTAGAACTCAGATGCAGGCCATCCCTAGCAATCCAATCTCGCTTACAATAACTCCACACGTCGATGAATCTGATACTGCGCATATGGCAAATTTCTTTGAGTATCAGGTTCATGCACCTAGCCCGCTGGTTTAAGCAGCTCCTATTGACTCCGTACCTGGGAAGCAACCCAACCACTTGGACACTGGTCGAATTGTTGGTTGCTTTATCCAACAGGGAATTCCACTCGTTCCTAAATTCCTCATTATTACTACGGCCTACATCGTTCGTTCCCACCCATAAAGTGACCATATCCTCCTTATCAAATGTCCCCCTCTTCTCTGCAACCTTATTTACATCCTTCACCCGAGCCCCTGGTAAACAGCACCTAGCCACCTTACGTTTTACCCTCCCGATTGAATTTCCCACCTCACGCACCATAGAATCCCCCAATATTACTCCCTTCGTCTCCCAGTCTGTCTCCTTACTGCTAACTTCCCCCTTCACCTCTGGAATAATCCCACTAACTAACTCACAGCTAATGCCCTCATCCTTTTTAATAACTTTCCCCTTTCCATCTGAATTGTTTACCTTCTCTGTCCCACAACCTGAGGCTATTTGGGCCTGCAAAATGGTCATCCTATTTTTTAAGTCCAGGAGCTCAGCACACTTAGTGCAAGTGAAATCATCCTCAGAAATGGACTCCTCTTTTCCCTCATACAGGCAGAACATCTGACAAAGGTCGCAAGAAATCCACCTGCTCCCCTTCCCATTCTTAACCTCTTTCAAAATGCATATAACACCCATAATAACACGAATGATCCACTTATACAAAAGCAATACAAAAAGACAAAAGTGCAAAATTTTAAGAGTAACTACTAATAATTAAAATAAGAAATCATTATGAGTTAAAGATACAAAGAATACAGATAACTAAGTCAGTAGTAAATAAAAATAAACTAAATTGCTACACCCAACAAAGAACACAGGCCTAACAACAAAGGAATCACCACATTTTAGGCTTAGCTCAAAAAATTGAAAAACACTTTAAGAATGCAAGTAAAGCAAAAATAAGTCTCAATGCACAGAAATACTAAATTATATGCTGAAATACAATAAAAATACCAAAACTGATACAATAAAAACAAACAATTTACATTAAAAATATCACTTAGCTCAGAGCAGCAAAAATCTCCCCTGCAACACTGGCGCCCTCTAGCGGCTTATGAGTCGATAATTTCTTCCCTAGCATAGTGCTTTTAGATAACCTATCATTTTTACAAAAAATAAAAGTTTTGAATTAAATGGCTACTAATAGCTGAAAAATTAAAATTAATTAAAAGCACTCCTAAATTAAGAGTGTTCACCACAGCCCCCCCCTTTTTAATTTTCATGTCTAGTTAACCTAATTAACAATGCATTAATTCTGTTGTGTATGAAAGTAATTTTATTAACCCCAATATGAAAATTGGATAAAATGTTGAAATTATTTTGGGAGAACTAGGAAAATGGAAAGAAAAATAAATCTTCTCTCAGAAATTAGTTTCTAAAATCGGACTTGTAAAAGAAAGAAAGAAGAAGAAGAAAAAAAAACAGTGATGGCGAAATTAGTAATATTAAAAATAAGTATCCGGATCATTAATCGGCTAGGCCAATTATCAACAGCCGATTAATCGGTCATCGGCCAATTTGCTTATCTGTGCATCCAGGGTCCGATTAACCTCTGAAGTTAGGGGAAGCTCAGTCTTACTTTGAGGCCCCCTGCTTTTGAGACATTGTAACAAATCTCGCTATGGGTACAAATATTATGTCTGAAAACAGCCAAGCAGAATTCAGTTCCCCTACTAATGCATAGAATTTTCATAGATTATACACTCGACGCTCGTTATAACGAACACGCCTTATAAAGACCATCGTAATAAAACGACCGGTGAGAAAACCCCCAACTTCATCTCAATATACTCTATTTTCTACCTCTTATAGCGACCACTCGTTATAAAGACCTTTTTGTGTAAGACGGAGATGTTCGTTATATCGAGATTCGACTGTATATGGTTGCATTGCAATTTCATGTGATTAGATGTTAAATTAGACTTATTACATTACTGAATCAATAAAACTTAATGAAAGTACATTATAAAAATGTTGGGCCCAAATCAGACTGTTAAAAACAGCTTGTGGTGGGATTAATGTTTCATGAAATGTGTCTTCACTTTTAAAACTTTCTGAAAAAAATTTTATTGAACTAGTTTTTTTGTTTACAGTAACCTTTAGATATATGCATTTTAAAGCAGAAACTAGAATTTTAATTTTTGGGCCCCTGAAGATTTTAAGGGGAAGCTCAAGGTTCCCGAGCCTTTTTGGGTAATCGGGTCCTGGGTGCATCCCTACTTTATGGTGTGTTGACAAAACAGAGCATTCGCGGGGGTGTCTTTCTTTCACTGGTTGAGCTTCTTGAACTCGGCCACCTGCGAGGCGATGTACTCGAGGATGTGCTTCCCGTCCCTGGTGTCGGAGGCCAGCTTGTCGGCGACGCACAGTACGTCGCCGCACTCACGCACGAAGTACTCGATGTCGTCGTCCGTGCACTTGTTGGCCAGCTGGGCCAGCCTGGCCCGCTCCGTGCTGAACGCCTCGTCCAGGTCGAACAGCTCCAGGGAGGGCTTGTCCACTTCGCGGAAGGAGGGGGGGAACACCTGCAAGATACAAACAGAAATGTAGGAACAGGGCAGTGGTCGGAAGTAGCGCGCTACAAGTAGCGAAACTACTGTAGTAGCTACATTTTTTAGTAGTTTGTAGTGTAGCGCACTACTTTTTAAAAAAAGTAGAGTAGCGAGTAGCGCGATACAAAAACGTAGTAGTTTGTAGCGATTTCTAGAAACTACTTTAAATTAAATAAATGAAAAAAAAAAGAGAACGAAGAAAGAAAACAAGGTGGTTCTTGTGGCGAATATTCGTAAAAATTGTAAAAAAAAATCTAAAAAGGACAAATTTTAGCAAAAAAAAAAGGAACAAAAAGGAAAAGTAACAAATAAATTCAAAGACAATTCCTATTTCTATTCCATATTCGAATGAGGAAATTTTTTAATCTAAACCACTTTTCGAATTTTTTCGGTCGATCCTCAAACGGTTGATTTTTCTTCCTTTCTTTTTCTTTTTATTTATTTATTTTTTAAAAAGTAGCGAAGTAGCAACTACATTTCAAAAGTAGTGTAGCTCGCTACTTTGAAAAGAAAAGTAGTTGTAGCTGTAGTTAACTACATTTATAAGAAAGTAGTTGTAGTTCGCTACAAAAAATATGTAGTTTTTCCAACCACTGGAACAGGGGCGCCCCGAACTGAAAGTTTTTGGGAGGGGCAGGCCCGTCATTTAGGGGGGGGGGCTTTGAGAAATCAATGTATTTACATATAAGTGGGCGTGGTTTTTGCTGTTTTCCGATGAAATTGCATTGTGTTTTCACCCTTTGCACCCCCCTGGAATGACTTGAAATGACGTCCCTGCGGAGGGGGGAAAATTATCAGTTTGCCGATTGAAGTTCCAATTTTACCGAATGATAAAATACAAGCATGCACACATGTCGTACATCCACAACATTTAGTGGGGAAAAACATGAGGCATCTTTTAGAAAACAATTCCAAAAACTAAAGGGAACAAGCAATCTCATTGTCGCAACACTGTCTTCAAATTGCCGAGTCGTCAGAAAAATGTGCCGAGTACGGAAATTATTGGGAGGTCACTGTGACCTCCCATCGGTGCGCTCTGCGTAGGAAACCTTGCAATATACCGTTAATTCGGTTATTCCATCCAAATACTGCAGTTTCGTGCTTTCTCCGAGGTGGAGGCAGAAATCCTCTTATAGAAGCACAGAGAGCCGAAACAAAAAACACTGGTCGCTAATATGAAATTAGAACACCCAGCGAGCGACCGCACAGTGGCACGGTACAGCTCGTAAATTTTACGGCGGGGCTTACTGCTTGAAACCTGAACTGTGGCTTTTCATTTACGAGTTGTACCCGTACCAGTGTGCGGTCTCTCGCTGGCGCTCTAATTTCACATTAGCTGCCAGGTTTTTTTTTTTTTTTGGCTTTCTTTGGTTCTTTAAGAGGATTTTTGCCTCCAGATCGGTTAATCTAATTCCAGGCTGACGAGTGCCAATAAGCACGAAACTGATGACCTTGGATGCAATAACGGTGTTGGTGGGGTATTGCAAGTTGCAAATATCTGTACCTGAGAACCAGACTAACGTAAGTCCACTTTCGTCATTTTTCAGTAGAGGGGGAAAAAGATGTATTCGACAATCGTTTTTCCCCTCTACCGAAAAATGACGAAAGTGGACTTACGTTAGTCTGGTTCTGAGGTACAGATATTACTCAATGCAAAAATGAGATATATAGCTGTTTCAGAATCGTCGACTTATTTTGTCTTTTTTTCATTTTCAAAAATTGATTTCTTACTTCCTTTTACGTAGTAAAGGAGGTATTGTGATCATGAAAAAAAATTCACACAAATTTCAGTCTAAATTTTGACTTTGCTCACCCCCGAATGAACGTCGTGTAGTTTTTTCGACCTGTCAGCACGTGCATATGTACCTGACAACATACAAACAGCCGAAAAATCCATTTCGACCACCCCCGAGTAAATTACGACGAGTTTTCTCGTGACGTCTGTATGTACGTATGTGCGTATGTATGTGCGTATGTATGTACGTGTGTCGCATAACTCAAAAACTGTATGCCGTAGAAGCTTCTGGTTTGGTATGTAGGCTCCGAGGGGGGTCTAGTTGTGCACCTCCTCTTGTGGCTGCATTTGAATAATCTCAAGGGGGTCTTTTACCCCATTTTGGGGTAAATCAATGTTAATTTCAATGCAGATTAAGTGATATGATTTGGCGCTACCGCTTGGCGATATGTCGCTAAGCTCTTATTTGGCGACATATCGCCAAGTTGGCGACAAAATGTTCTTGAATTTGGATTTAATTTGGCGCTCTTGGCGATATTTTGTGAAAAATTCACGAAATCATGTTAAGATCGGCAATATTTAGAAAATGAAGTATTGTAAAACATTATTTTGCATTGATTGGTGACAAACTGGAGTGTAAATGTTTGAATTGTTATCTTGCTCCCTCTAAGGCACTATTTCAACACTTAAGGCATCTATTATGGAATTTAAACGTAAAAGGAAGTAGTGTGGCGTTCACACCAGATTTTTTTTCATGCATCTTTACGCGTACGCTAAGCAGTGCCTTCTGAACGCCGGATTTATCCGAATAAATAGACGGCTGCAGCAAGGCGTGTATGGTTGTAGGTGGTTATCTGCTTGTGATAAACGTTAGATCAGACGTTGTTTATGCCTCTTCGATGAAAAAGAGCTAGGTTTCAACAACTTACGGAGTTTGAACGGGGGAGGATCATCGGCCTTCGTGAAGCTGGATTGTCTTATCGTGAAGTAGCCGCTCGTGTGCAGCGAAACAGCAGCACAGTGATGCATGTTTGGAAACAGTGGACGGACGCGTGTCGGACAACTCGGAAATCCGGGAGTGGACCCCGAAATGTGACGTCGGCGCGCGATGAATAGACACCTGATGCGCATGGTACTGACGGACCGCACAGCTTCTTCTAGAGAACTGGCAGCACAGTGGTCAACAGCTACAGGTTTTTCAATGTGTGCTTCATTAATTCGTAAACGTCTGCTGCAGCGTGGACTGCGCGCAAGGACTCCTTTATACAGGATCCCGCTCACGCTAAACCATCGCCGCCTGAGGCTACAATGGGCCAATCAGCATAAGGAATGGCGTGCTGATTGGCAGTATGTTGTGTTTTCTGACGAATCCCATTTTAATTTGTGGCACCATGGCCGCATTCGCGTCCGACGCTAGGTCGGTGAACGCCACCTTCCAGAGTGAATTATCGAACATCACAGTGGACGAACACCTGGAGTCATGGTCTGGGGTGCCATATCATATCACGGACGATCTCAATTGCTACGAATTGTAGGTAACCTGAACAGCAACCGGCATACCAGTGAAGTTCTACAGCCCCAAGCTGTCCCCTTCCTTCAACGCTTGCCTGGCGCTGTATTTCAGCAGGATAATTCCCGCCCTCATGTCGCTAGGACTGTTCAATCCTTCCTTGCATTCTAGAAGGTGCAGCTTCTTCCCTGGCCAGCGTATTCCCTGGATATGTAGCCGATTGAACATGTCTGGGATTTCGTTGGTCGGCGTCTCGTTTGTGATCCTCGTCCAGTTGCTTCTGCAGACGAACTTTGGGTACGCATACAAACAGTATGGAATGCTCTTGACCAGGCATACATTAAAAATTTGTTTAACTCCATGCCGAGTCGCATAGCAGCACTTGTTGCAGCGCATGGTGGCTACACAAAATACTAATTTCAATATTTTTTTTATTGTTTGTTGGCTTTTTCTAAGTTTAAATCATTTATTTGTACCACTATCATTCAGCTGTGTATTAAATTTCATTCAATTATGATGATTCCTTCATGGTGTTGCAATTTTCACAAACATGAGTTTAGGTAGAGAAGGAAAACATTGCCGAGTGTGCAATGTTTGTGAGCTTAGCGACATTTTGGCAATGTGACATTCTTTATAAAAAATGAAATAATTCTTTGACCACATGAGGCCGAAAAAGAGGCAACATTTATAGCAAACCTGTTCAATAGGACATTTGGTTCGACATCACAAAATTAAAACATTTTACCTCTTTGGTTAATTTCTTAAATCGGGTGAAGTATTCAAGCTGTGATAGAATCAATAACATATTTGCGAATCCGTTCTTCAATTTTCCTTTACTTATCACCCCTTCATAAAAATGAACAATTCCAAAAAAAGGAGGAGTCAAGCGCCATCTCTTCAAAGCTAGACTTTAACCCATTAATGCCTGACATTTTTTCCCCAAAGATATTTTGTATACTTGTTACAAACAGTGTTTAATGGACAGGAAAAATAATTAAAGAAAAATTATGTAAAAAATAGCTTTTTTATTAAGAAAAGAAAAATCATTCCCTTAAAAGTTACGATAGACCCCCAGAGGGTACATACTTTGTTTCCTAAATTGTTTTTCTGCCTACGATATAATATTTAAAAAGACATTATATGAGAAGAAATAAAATCAGCAATAACATAAACTGGGAAGCTGGGAATAATTTTGAAAACTCAGCTTTTTTTCTCGAGATTGTGAACGATGTGATTTTTAATAAAGGTCATATTAAAACTGCTTCAGAACACACTTTACAATGGTTATGTGCTGCAATCTGTTAACAACGAATTGAAACAATACCGAGGTACTCATTGAACACTATTATTTGGTTGAAATGTTCATGTTGGGGAAATTCAGACCCTTTTTTGGACAGTCCCTAAAAAGGGACGCTAGGCATTAATGGGTTAATTCATCGCGGATGGGTGTGTCTGTCGCGGTTGTGTGCTTGTCTCTTCCTTTCTTTTTTCCATGTCATAAAATGTCTGCAATCCCGGGTTCGATTCCCGCCCTCGCTCTTGTTGTAACTTCCGTCTCCGTGAGTCCTCCCTTCTCCTTCAACTCTGTCTTGTACTATGTATCTGTCTTGTACTATCTGTCACATTGGGCTTGAGTTCATAAACGGGTCCTATGTGACCAAGTGCACGAGCTCGAAATCTGTGTTGTAAATAAACATAAACATAAAAACAGCACAAGAAACTTACCGCGGGTTGTAATGGAGCCAGTGGTGTTTCGAATCTCGGCATGATGAGCTTCAGCGGCTCGTGCTTCATGTTCAGTTCCTTGTAAGCCCTGACGAGAAACAAATGAACTGTTATAACTCCAGCTCTAATAAAAGTAGCTTTCATATCGTTATATTTAATTTCACAGTGAATCACGGCGTGCTTTTACTTTATTTTAAATTTAATGTTACGAGTTGGAAAGAAACCTTTAATCGAGGGAAGAAAAACATATTCAATACGAACATTACTTCTCATCTGGGAATGTTAATAGCCCATTAGCTATTTGTAATATTAATGGCGAATTAAAAGTTTATGATACTGTCCAAAAATAACAAACACAATCTCATGGATAATATTTGCTTCCTTTTACGTAGTAAAGGAAGTATTATGATCGCGAAAAAAAATTCGCCTGTATGTACGTATGTATATAATGTGCGTATGTATGTGTGTCGCATAACTCAAAAACGATATGCCGTAGCTTCTAGTTTGGTATGTAGGCTCTGAGGATGATCTAGTTGTGCACCTTCTATTGTGGTTGCATTCGAATCGTCCCAAGGGGGTGTTTTACCCCTTTTAAGGGGTAAATCAGTGTTAATTTCAATGCAGACTCAAGTGGTATGAATTGACGCTACCACTTGGCGATAAGTCGCCAAGTGCTTGACGCCAACTTAGCGACATATCGCCAAGTTGGCGACAATTTGGTGAAAAAAAATATTTTTTGAATTTGGGTTCAATTTGGCGCTATTGGCGATATTTTGCGAAAAATTCACTGAATGATGTTAAAATCGGTAATATTTAGAAAATCAACCATTTTTCTGTACTGTTTCGTGGCAGATTAGGGTGTAAATATTTGAATTGTTACCTTTTGCTCACTCCAAGCACTTTTTTTAACACTTAAGGCAATTACTAAGAAATTTACACGTAAAAGGAAGTAGTGTGGAGTCCATACCAAATTTTTTAAAGCATACAACAAAAGGTAATATTTTGCAAATTTTGAAATATTTTACAAATGTAGGTAGTAATATAACTAACTGAAAGAAGATTCTAGGGGAAATTTGGTTTATTTATTAATCAGAAAACTTTTGCCGTCCGAAACGATTAGTTACCAAGAAAAAACCGTGTCTTTGCAATTTGGAATTGCAACAGGTTGCTGGACGAAATAACATACTCTTTGCAATACACCGCCAACTCGACCATTTCGATCCATGGACAGCTGTTTCGAGCTTATTATGCTCTCATCAGCATGGAATACGAAAGTAGCCGAGTTGGAGGCAAAAATCCTCTTATGTAGCAAAGAGAGCCAAAAAAAAAAAAAACTGGTAGCTAATGTGAAATTAGAATACCAGCGAGCGACCGCACTTGGTACGGTACAACTCGTAAATTTTTAGGCAGAGCGCAAGGTATAACGTAGTGAGTAACCGCCCCTAAGCAAGTGCGACTATTTTCGTATTCCATGCTGATGAGACATAATAAGCTCGAAACAGCTGTCCATGGATCGAAATGGTCAAGTTGGCGGTGTATTGCATGTTTCTGCCTTAGCCCTTGCTTAGGGGCGATTACTCACTGCTTTATAACATACTCTTTATCCATTAAAAAGAAAAAAAAGTGATCGCAAACAAGGATCATTTTGAAATACGAGATACTGTGAAAACGTTAGGAATTATTTAGTCTGTTACTTATTTAATTTATTTATTTAAACCCCACCAGTCACCACCGTACCTACCCTGATGAGGGTAGTCTGTTACTTGAATGGAAAACATTCAATCTGAAATAAACGACGAAAAAAGAAAAAAAAAAAAAAATGCACAGTTTAGGTAACGCTCGCAAATTTATAGTGCCAATGTGTAAATTCACTTCGAAATAGAACGACGGTCGCCTTATTTTTGGAATCTGGGACTTCATTTTTGGTCACCATTTTCAACTGACTACCGCAAAATCCCTGAGCTTTACTAGGGAGATCAGAAACCAAGATTTCTCAACGTTGACCAGGAGTCGCGATTCCTCATGAAAGAATTCAAGGGCGGATCTAGAAATGTTCCAAAGCAGGCGCGATCGATTTTTCTTTTTCACCTGTCCATTTATTTCACCAAGTTTCCTTATTAACACATATTGGTTACAGACGTTTTGGTCTCCAATTTCGAAAAATTTCCAGATCAGAACCCCGAATCCCTACCTTTTCCCTTTCTATCCTCAAAGATCAACAAAAATTGCCTTCTTTTAACTTCAAAATCTAAAAAACGCTGGAGAAGAGCTCCTAAAGGGAGGGACGATCGCTCTCGTCGCCCCTTCCTTGTATCCGCCTTTGAAAGAATTTCGAAACGATTTAATATCGATATTGGACAATCGATATCAAATCATTTCGAAAGAGATCGCTTAAATCATTTTGACGGAGAAAAAACAACAATTTTAAGACGCCTCTGGATCTTAAATATATCTTCCACAGTAGAGATGAGTTCGGGCTCACTTTTGAAGGCCCGAGTCCGCCCGAGCCAGAGAATTTTTAATCCGAGCCCGCCCGAGCCCGAGTGATATTGTCTTGTTTTGAGCCCGACCCGGCCCGAGCCCGAGTGTATCAAACATCAATATATATTTTTAATTTCCACTTGGGATGCACTGCCATATGGTATATCGTAATAGCAATCGCAAATATATAAAAGTGGGTGTTATCTTTTTGAATTATTATTATTATTATTGCTGCCATTAAGAAAAACTGTTCTCACGCTCTTTAAGTACCCCAATATTTTATTCCATGAACGTTGTATTTGTATAAAAACTGACTATCTTAATATGAGATCGAGCCCGAGCCCGCCCGAGCCCGAAAGCTGCTTGAAGTTAAAGGGCCCGAGTACGTCTCGGGCTCGGGCTCGGGCTTTCGGGCTCGGGCCGAGCCCGGCTCATCTCTATTCCACAGTGCTCTTCTAAGCAGCATGCGGGTCCCCTCGGCCGAGGGTGGTTGTGTTTTTCACTGCGCATCACACTTGTACTAGAAAAAATAGTGATTTTTTAAGTCATTTTTGGGTAATTTCGTGTCAAACCAATCATGGAAACAAAGTTTTTGACCGCACCATTTCCGATTGTAACGAAAATTGCCGTGAAGGACGCGTATGACAGGATAAGTAATCGTGCCAAGTAGGGATGCACCGATAAGCAAATTGGCCGATTACCGATTAATCGGCTGTTAATAATCGGCCGATTAATATTAAGGATGATTGTTTTTCTATTTCAACTACCAATTTTACCATCACTGTTTTTTCTTTCTTATACAATTCCAAGTTTAGAAACAGTAAGTAATTTATTTCTGAGAGAAGATTGTTTTTTTTTTCATTTTCCTAGTTTTCACAAAATAATTTCAATATTTTATCAAATTTCTTAGAATCAATTTTCATATTATTGTCAGAAAAATTATTAACACATTCTTAGTTATGCTAATTGGACATAAAAATTCAAAGAAAAGGGCGAAGGAGAGTCTGTGGTGAGCACTCCGATTTAGGAGTACTTTTAATTCATATTTTTTAATAATTAGTAGCAATTTAATTCAATACTTTTATTCTTTTAAAATTAGAAGTTATCTAAAAGCACTGTGCTAAGGAGAAAACAAACGGCACATGAAAAATGTTGCAACATTGTCTATGTATCTTAATTTAAATTAGGAGAATTAATTAAAAAAAAATTTTAGGTTAACTGTGAGGATTATTATTACTGTTAATAAAATTATTCGTCATAGTTTCTTAGTGAAAGTATACTTTAAAGAATATTTGAAAAAAATTTTCCTGCCGATTAATCGGCCGGTTTTGCCGATTATAAATAATCGGCAAAGTGGCCGATTATGGCCTATTAATCGGTGCATCCCTAGTGCCAAGTTTTAGATTTCTACTTCAAAAATGGTACGAAATACAGAATTGTTAAAAAACGAAAAAAAAAAAAAAAACATTTTTACATGAAACTTTCTTTTCTAACTATAGTAGAATAAAAATTCAAAAGCCGTTGCGAAGGCGAGAAATAGACCTTTCTATCGATATGTAAGACATACAGGTTTAAGTTTCTCATTGCCCTAAAATGATTAAAAACTCGCTATTTTTACCAGCAAAAATGGGATGCGAAGTGAAAAACGCAACCACTATGGACCGCCAGACAACCCGCCTGCTGCTCGAAAGAGCATACGGAAAAAAAGTGGGTTGAACGTCTTAATCAGAAGTTTTTTAAGAAGTTTCCAAACTGCATAAGTTGATAGAACTTTTAATTCTCGCTATATTCTCAATTTTAAAACAAGTAATATACTTGTGTCTGAAAACATTTTGATGTGGTTTAACAAAGTATTTCTTTCAATTTGAAGTCAGCATAGTCTCAACTTTACTTTGCATGCATATCCCCTCTCCTTCCCCGAGTCAATCGTTCATCCCAAATTTGGAAAGTAGATCTTCGGTCAATTTAGGTTGCCGACCGCTGTCTTACAGACTGATGGCCACTCACTTGAGCACTTTGGGCAGCACCCTGTTGTCGAACTGGAAGAGGGAGGCGCGGAACAGCACCGAGGGGTCCGCGGGGATCTCGTCGCACTCCTGCAGGCAGCCGAAGGGGTTCTCGGCCAGGCGCCCGATCGAGGGGATGGTGTGGTAGTCCGAGATCTGCAACATCGGGGTGGTTAGTTAGTTTGCAAAGTTTCAGTTCAAACTTAAATGAATCGTTTATTTCGAAAAGGTAACATCTCTATTTTGATCTCCTCTGTCTCTTTAGAAAATTAAACAGCGCACGGTTATGTTTTTGAATGTCATAATCAATGGTTATTTGGTAAATTATTGCAGTAATTGTGTACCTAACTAAAGGCATTTTTTCATTGACATTCAAAAATATAACCGTGCGCTGTTTAATTTTCTAAAGAGACAGAGGAGATCAAAATAGAGATGTTACCTTTTCGAAATAAACGATTCAAATACAGTACAGTAGAGAACCAATTATCCGCCGGGATGTTTGGGACCACAGCTATCCCGGATAACTGAATTTCCCGGTTTTCTGGATCGCCACGAAGCGATATTTGCCAATTGTTTGTAAAACCCAAGTTACTATAACAAATAGTAATGCATCTTAAAATCTGAAGATAAAACGATCCAGAAGTGCTTATAGATATTACAATATTAAAAATTTCTGAGCTATATGCCACTTATATGGTATTTATGAAGAAACAGTTCATATTGATTTAGGTCTTTCAAAAGGAAAAAAAAAAAAAAAGCTCTTCCTTTTTTAGAAATTGCCAAAAATGCGTATTTTAAAAAGTGGCGGAAAAATCGACAAAATGTTGCCGGTTTTCTGGTTTCCCGGTATTTTGGTTCCCGGATAAAAGGTTTTGTACTGTACATGCAATACACCACCGGCTCGTTCATTCCATCCATGGACTGCAGTTTCGTGCTTATTAAGCACTCATCCGCATGGAATAGGAATCAAACGAGCTGGGGGTAGAAATCCTCTTATAAGAGCAGAGAGAGCCAACAAAAAACTGGTAGCTAACGTGACATTAGAACACCAGTGAGCGACCGCACTTGGTACGGTACAGCTCGAAAATTTTGAGGCATTTCATTTCATTTCACACTCCAGGGTCCCCCGTACCAACCACAGCTTCGTGGTTTAACCGGGATAGGGCCCTGAAGGGCGCTCTGTTCTTAATTTTGAACCAGAACCTAGGGTCGAGCAAACCCTAGGCCCAGCACCCCCAGAGGTATCGTTTCACTTGGAGGACTTTGTGACCACGATATTTTTAACGCCTCCCAGCCACCGTTAGTCAAGACGGTGCATCTTTGATCGGCTGGGATCGAACCCGGGTCCCTCCGGACACGAGTTCGATGCCTTGCCGATCGGGCCACCACGGCCCTAATTTTGAGGCAAGGCTCGGGTATAAAGCAGCAGCAAGAGGATTTTTGCCTCCAGCACGTTTAATTCCCATTCCATGTTGATGAGTGCATAATAAGCACGATACTGCAGTCCATGGATGGAATAAACGAGTTGGTGGTGTATTGCATGTTTCTAGGGCCGTGGTGGCCCGATCGGCAAGGCATCGGACTCGTGTCCGGAGGGACCCGGGTTCAATCCCAGCAAGATCCACCCAGGAACCCCCATCAAAGATCCACCGTCTTGACTAACGGTGGCTGGGAGGCGTTAAAAATGTCGTGGTCACAAAGTCCTCCAAGTGAAACGATACTTCTGGGGGTGCTGGGCCTAGGGTTTGCTCGACCCTAGGTTCTGGTTCAAAATTAAGAACAGAGCGCTCTTCAGGGCCCTATCCCGGTTAAACCACGAAGCTGTGGTTGGTACGGGGGACCCTGGAGTGTGAAATGAAATGAAATGCCTCAAAATTTTCGAGCTGTACCGTACCAAGTGCGGTCGCTCACTGGTGTTCTAATGTCACGTTAGCTACCAGTTTTTTGTTGGCTCTCTGAGCTCTATAAGAGGATTTCTACCCCCAGCTCGTTTGATTCCTACTCCATGCGGATGAGTGCATAATAAGCACGATACTGCAGTCCATGGATGGAATGAACGAGTTAGTGGTGTATTGCGTGTTTCTGCCTTAGCCAGGGGCTGTTACTTACTGTTTTAAATACAGTACGTTTCAAATAGTCACTCTTCACTAACTCTTTCCCTCGATCAAATAAATAACTACCGCTGCATCGAAACAAATCGAATCTTTGAATTTTCAACATCAATCGAATTTACTAAGATCCAGTATCCCACCCAGGACTGTTTCCTGAGAGGGGTTTAGAAGTTTCGTTACAAACTCCTACAAGTCAAGTGAAAGACAAAATCGATAAATGTTTCAAAAGCCCTTTCCCCCTAATAAAAAAAAGTTACGCTGCAGCGAAGAGAGATTCGGGAGCACTACTATTAAAAACAGATTTCGGAGCTATTTTTGGAGAAATTAGACAAAGGAGAGGGGTGTAGAGGTTCCCTGCTAGAAATACTTTGAAATGTAAACGCTAAAAACTCTGGCCAATGTAGAGGAGAAGGAAATGGTAAGTGGCTCTTTCAAATTTTTTCGAATTTGAAGTCTTAAAAAAAACTTTTGGTTTAAATTAGGAAAATTTTTGGGGTCTCTGTCCGAGAACACTTCTGATATCAAAGGTCCAAAAAACACAATTTTAGGCTCTCTTTAGTCTTGTCAAGGGGGGGGGGGGTTCATCTTTGATTTTCTTGGAGCGGCTTAACCCATTATGTCCCAAATTAATTTACCAAATTTTGAAAATCACTAGGGTCTAAGGCCCCCTACGCCTTAGGGCCCCTAAGAAAACTGTTTCCGATCACAGGTACCAGCTGTCGGCCTCTCAGCGACGGGCAAGGAGTGATACTTAAAAGTTTCAGCATGATTCCAGTCATATAGGATTCATAATACTAAACTAATATAAGCGGGGGATAAAAGGGACTTAATACAATTGAATTTCCAAAAGAAAAGTTTGTTCATGCATATACAGATGGTTCCTCTGACAAAACTATCACCAATGGAGGTTCTGGTGTGTTTTTAATTGCTCCAGATGATACCACTTGCCAAGGCAAATTCAGTGCAGGAAAAATAGCCTCCAACTTCACCTGCGAGCTACGAGCTATTTTGGAGGCACTTAATATGTATAGGACCCTTCTCACTACTAAACAGGCACAGGGCCTAGTGATTTTCTGTAGCTCTAAGGCCGCCATCCAGGCAATTTCAAAGGGGCACTCATCTATCGCCCATGAAATCATCTCAGGTCTTCAGGAGATCCAGGCTATGAACAAGACCTGTACGCTTCAGTGGATACTTGCACATGTCAAAATAGCAGGCAACGAATATGATGATAAATTAGCCAAGGAGTTCAGAGACCTTAATACTAACAACAACAGTGTCTATCTCCAAGATGAAAACGCAATAGCTAAATCTAAACTTGGAGATAAATCCATCCAAGTGAAACACCAGCTTTGTGAAATAAATACAAGTCGACCAATAACAAAAACTATAACCAGGCTGAGAACCGGCCATCACAGGGGCATGAAGATTGATGGAGAGGGTAGAAGGGTGTATAAAAACTGTTGTAATTGCCCAGATACACAGCTTACACCTTGTCCATCATATCTTTGAGTGTCCAGCAATAAGTGCGAACCTGAGAGAAATTGGTGCATTGCCGTCACTTATAGACCTTTATAAAGATAACATCCAACACATCGCCAAAGCAGTTATAAGGATCCATGGAGTTATTTAGTTCGGCTAAGTCATGACACGACAAAAAAAAAAAAAAAAAAAAATAGGGTGAGTTCTGGTAAGTGCGTACCCTTTTTTGCAAAGTTCATGTTCTCAGGGATGCTGCTCTGTTGAAAAATCTTGTACACTCACAATTTTTTTTTAGTTTTCTTTCCAGATCCTTTACTAAGATTTTCAAGCATATAATATGTCAAATAAACCATAAGCATAGGTTTTGTGACCTGGTTTATGACACCTATGCTAAGGTACGCACTTTCCCTACCTAGCGGGGTAAGTGCGTCCACCTTAAATTATGTGAATATGAGCAGTAAAAAACTTCTGGCACATATTAAATATGTTAGGTAGTTGCCTTGGGATAATTCCTAATACTAGAGATCAGCACTTGTTTGCATGGATGAAACGCAATCAGTGATATTCAACGTGTCTTGCGAACAACTGTGATTTGAAGATTGAGAGAGTTGTGTCTGTGATTATTCCTCTGTCCTTTTAATAAGAACAAGTGAGCAAATGTAAGTTGTTTTTATTTAGTAATAATCACTCATAGTCTACATAGTTTATTTTGGTTAAATACATTAATCAGTCTGTGTTTAAGCCAGGGTTCGCACTTACCCCTTCTTAAATGTAAGATGAGACATGTGCGTCCAATAGCTTTGTTGTAAGTGCGTACCCCTGTGGTTTTCTTTAATTCTATTTGTATGGTAGATCGTTAGATGAACTGAGTGAACAATTCGTTTTTTTTTTTGAATAAATACGGTTTTAAAATATTTTTCTTATTAGAATAAGCAGCAGTAAGAAAAAACAAAATAAAGAGCAAAAAAAGAGAATAATTGATCATGATGTGATACTTGTACTTTTTTTTCTTGTACATTCAAATAGTTTTTCACAAGGTGTTCTTTAATTTTCTTAAATATAATTTATTCATTACTCCACCTTCGTTTTTTGAATCAGTTGGTTCCTTATTTAGTGTTTCACTTAATTTCATTGCTTCATTTGTCATTCTGGTTTAAATTAAGTATAGCTCATGATCGCTATTTTCAACGAAAAATTTACTAACTGATGCCTAAAAGCCAATGTATTTCAGAGGTAATGAATAAAATTGAAATCTTATGCCGCATTCAATGTTAATATAAATACTTGATGGAAATGACGTCGGATTTATAATCTCTACTAATAATAAAGCTGAAGGTGGTTCTGTCTGTCCTTCTTTCTTTCTATCTGTCTGTCTGTTACGCGCGTAGCGCCAAAACCATTCGGTCGATTTTCATGCCACTTGGCACAAAATTAGTTTGTAGCATGTAGTTTTGCACCTCGAAGCGATTTTTCGAAAATTCCATTTCGTTCTTTTTCTATTCGAATTCTTAGCGGAAATTCGATAAAATAGGGAAGAAACATTTCACACACTTTCAAGTCTTATGTCATTCGAAAGCTTGGAATTTTCTGCACAAAATGAAGTTTTTTCGAAGTTTCTACGATCATCAGGAGAGCTGTAACAATTGTTTTTAGAATCCCAGAATTCAAGGCTTACCTTCAGTAAAGCAAGCCAAACGATTCTAAAATGGTTGAACTTTAGAATAAAATTTGTTTGAAAAGAGAGATAAAATGAATTATTTTATCAACGGAAATCAATTTTTCATGTTGTTACTATGGTTACGTGTTCATACTTATTTTTGTTTCTTTCTTTTTCCAGGGTTGCCAGCGTCTATCTTCGTAGGCTACGGCCAGACGTAGTATTTTTGATTCTACGGTGGTATTTTTTCGGCCCAAATAAGGAGCGTAGTATGTTTCTGGCAACCCTGTTTCCAATACACTAATGACTTAATTAAAAGATTTGGCGGAGTTTTTTTTTTTTTTTTTACATTTTCATAGATTTTGCATTTCAGCAACATTGATTTTGGCAACGTTTGGAAACAGTAGTATTTTGTAATATTTTTTTAGAGGAGGCGTAGTTTTTTTTTGTTCCAATTCTCTGGCAACCCTGTCTTTTTCCCGGTGAAGCGGTGAAGATGCTTTGGGACCCTGCTTGGCGCGTTTTAAAAAGTCAACTACGCCAAATAGCTAGGGTTACCACGCTTGGCGCGCCTATCGTTCATTTAGCGAGAAAAGGGTACCTAAAGCACAGATTAACGAAATATCGTATCAATTGCGATATTGCATCGTTTTTTTTAAAGTGTTTCATTTCGGAACAGGGCCGCCGCTACCAACGATGGGGCCCGGTACCAATTTTAATGCGGGCCCCCATGCCCCCCCGCCTCCCATTGCATATTTTCATGCCATCGTTTCAGCACATTTGCAATTGTAAAAAAAAAGAGAAAAAAAAAAATTGGAAAAACTTTTTTTTTTTAGTTACGAAAAAGTGCATCTGATTTTATTTTCACGTTTTTTGTATCGCTAGATGATTTTAAAAAGCGGTACATTTTCCTTTGCGCAAGCGTGTTTCATTCATTAGTGTTTGTACTAGCAATTGTTTCATATTGAGAATCGGCAATGGAAAACGAGATTTTTTTTTTTTTTTTTTTGATGAAATTATTGACACTATTACTTTAAAAACATGTTCATAACCTTACGGGCCCCCCAAAGCTCCGGGCCCGGGTACTAGGGGTCCAGTAGTCCCCCCCAAACGGCGGCCCTGTTTCGGAAAATGTATTGTTTTGTTTTTTAAGCTAGGAAAGAAAACTTTCTTCTTCTCTTAAACTTTGGTAAGATTTCTGTTGGTTCCTGTTATCAACAAAATTGTTCTTATTTTCTCTTTTGGCTTATTTTTGTCCATCTCCCTTGGGGTTGCATTCGAATGTTCCAAGGGGGTGTTTTACCCCATTTGTCGGGTAAATCAGTGTTTTCAATGCAAGGTGATATGAATTGGTTAACAAAAGTGATATGAATTGGCGCGACCACTTGGCGATATATCGCCAAGCTTTTGATCGCCAAGTACTTGACGCCAATTGGCGAAATTTTTTTTTTTTTTTTTGATTTAGGTTCAATTTGGCGCTGTTGGCGATATTTTGCGAAAAATCCACTGAATGATGTTAAAATCGATGATATTTAGGAGATAAATCATTGTAAAACATTTTTTTGCATTGTTTCGTAGCAAACTAGGGATACAAATGTTTGAATTGTTATCTTGCTCACTCCAAGCACTATTTTAGCACTTAAGGCATCTACTAAGAAATTTACACGTAAAATTAAGTAGTGTGGGGTCCATATCAGATCTTTATATCACTTTGAAGGAATTATAGTTGAATAAAACTAAAATAGAGCATTTTTTCTGCTATATCAATTATTTTACAAATGAACTTTTAATTTTATACCACGGGCAAAGCCGTGCGGGTACCGCTAGTCGGTTTATAAAAGAGTTATAAGCAAAATTAAAGGTGAATTGCGAGAGTCGGATTTTCCACGTAATGGTACACACTTGCCTCATCATAATGGTACGCACTTGCTTCGCATAATAGTACGCATATGCCTCATGATAGTGGTACGCACTTGCCCCATCATAATGGTACGCACTTACCCCCACCTTACTTTAAAGAAAGGGAAAGTGCGTACCGTCATATAAACACATTTTAGTTAGAGTATTTGATCAAAATACTCCATGTATGTTATTAGTAGCTATTACTTAAAAGAAACAACTTGTATTTCTTGACTTCAATTGCTTGGTATGACTACAAGAGGAACTGAAACAAAACCTTCTCAATCTTTACTTAAGAGTTTTTTTGAAGACATTTAAGTTATCTCTGATTGTGTTTCGTCTATTGAATCCAGGCCTGAATTCTACCTATTGAAATTATCATTAGACAGTTATCTAACATAGTCGATGTGTTGCAGAAGCCATTTCAAGACAGTGTTCATATAATTCCCAGTGGACGCACTTACCCCGTGGACGCACTTACCAGAACTCACCCTAAATAAAAAAAAAAAAAAAATAAGCGGGACTTCTGAGTCCCATCGGGGCATAAAGAGTTAAGCCCCCTAATTCCCCCCCCCCCCCGTGGATGCACCACTGCTAAGATCTACTCCGAATTTCAGTTAACTATTACGTGTGTTCGATTTTTTGGAAGACTTGATGCGTCGAAAAGTATGGACTCGAATATAAGCCACATTTAATTGAATTCAATCGACTGACAATTGTCTGCCGCGTCTGGAATTGTTCCGTTTGTAAATCAACGATCTATAAAGAAGTTATAGTTGAATATTTAATTTAAGTTCTTAGTTTTGCATATAATTTTCTAGTTTAAGTTTATCTTTTAAATTTTTGAAGTTTTTATTTGGCAGCATTCAGTTAAAGTAGATGCTTTTACTTAAATACGCAGGAGGGGCCACGTGGGCCTAGAGGTAGAGTACTCTTCTCGTTAGCAAGTGGTTCCGGGTTCGAATCCCGCCTTGCCCATGGATGTTATTTTATCCTCTCTCTGTGTCGTAAATCTGCCCTGTGTTTGTCAGGAGGCAAAGCGCATAGTACGCAGTCCTCGTGTATGTTGAAGCTGATAGCTTATAAAAAAAAAAAAAAAAAAAAAAAAAAAAAAAAAAAAAAAAACGCAGGAGGCCACGTTTTTCTTCACTTGAACTTGATCACTTAAGCACTTACTTGTTATGAGGCATTCATTATGCCACAACATAGCCATTCTTGATGTGGCACTTGGATAAATTTGTTTTGTATTGCCGCAAATGTAAATAGTGTAAATAAAGTTTTTATTTAAAGTAAACGTCTTGAATTGAAAATAACTAGAATACAAGAAGTCCTGACCTTCTATTGAACTCACTTGGATATTACATATTTTTTAGTTATACCAAAAATAAATAAAAAAACGGTAGATATTATACCGTTTTGTAGAGGGTAAGGGGAGGGCAATTAATTGCAGTGTGAACTGAAGTAACATCATAGATAGATGTTATTTTATTTTATTTTTATTTGATGATTTTTTGAGGTTTATTACCTAACCCACACAGGGTGGCTTATACACAGTCCGTAGAGTACAGCAAGATTTCCAAAGTTTATTGATATACAGGGTGTCCACTCCAATCGTGGACCAATAGCTAATTTCTAAACCGTTAGAGATAAGCATATAGTTTATTTAGGAAAAAATCTCCAAATTACGAAAGGAATTTTGGGTCCATTCAATGTTTTTCAAAAAATCAAATTTTGAAAGAGTTACGAAATTTAAATTTTTATACAGCCCCCCAGTCCTATCAATCATATTTAGTAAAACATTCTTGACACTGTAACGTTTAAAACTAAAAAAAAAATCACTCTTCTACCACAAAAATTGACCGAGTTATGACGTTTTGAAAAATCAAGATTTTGAAGGATTTCGCATACGGTCCCTTAAGCGATCGCTCGATGACATCATGAAATAATGCAAAATCTTGATTTTTCAAAACGTCATAACTCGGTCAATTTTTGTGGTAGAAGAGTGATTTTTTTTTAGTTTTAAACGTATGTATAAAAATTTAAATTTCGTAACTCTTCCAAAATTTGATTTTTTGAAAAACATTGAATAGACCCAAAATTCCTTCCGTAATTTGGAGATTTTTTCCTAAATAAACTCTATGCTTATCTCTAACGACGGTTTAGAAATTAGCTATTGGTCCACGATTGGAGTGGACACCCTGTATATTATACCACAACAACAAAGATTTGCAACACACAGAAATGAAGTCAGGACACCCATGAGCTAGGTGGGATTCGAACCCGCGCCCCCTGTAGAAAGCGAACTCTCTACAACAGGTCCAGCGAGGCCCCACATTATAACTAGCGGACCACTTGGTGACACATCGCCAATTGTTTTGTTGCCAACTTGACAATAGATTGTCAAGTCGACCAACTTATGACGTTACTGTTGTTTTGCTTTAAAGGCCTCCCGTAACGAAAAAGTATCAAACAAGTACAGTAACAAGGAGAAAAAAAATGATAATAGGATTCCAATAGATAAATAAAAAGAAAAAGAAATAGAATACTCACTTCCGGATCCTCGGCATCGATGGCATTGAGTTGCAGCGCTGAGGTGGTCAAATGATTGAAGATGACATTCTGCAAAGCAATGGAAGGCAATATTTCAATGCATTAAACTCTCTTCGGGCCTTCTAAATACAGTGAACTCTGACTTATGCGCCGGCCCAAGAGACCAACAGAAAAAGGCGCATAAGTGAGACAGACGCATAAGTGAACAAGCCTATTTAAAAGTCTAAAATACAACATAGTTTCTAATGAGAGCAGGGATAAGAATGTTTCTCGTGAAAATGGTCATATTACTATGGGGTCATTCCATGTGAAATCAACAAGACTCAAAACTTGACCATCACCAATTTCAAAAAAAAAAAAAAAAAAAATATAGGGTTGATTACCTCTGTGAAAGAAAGACTTTCACATTCCTCATTAATCCTACGCCAACACACGGCAACAAACCCTTGCAGTGCACCTTCCCCATGTAAACAAACATCGCAGATGCCTTCACTTCAGCTGCAGTCATTCCTCTCGGCTGTGTATCTTCACTTCTTCCTTTGCTGCCGGAACAATCTCAAGCGCTGCCGGAGTATTGAAGAGGTGAGACGCTGTTTTCATGTGTATGGCTTGTCAACCACCATCTGAGTTCGAGACTGGCTCTTGTCTGGGGTAAAGAGCCAATGGGAATCCAGGACGGTCTTTCTCCAGAAGAGAATATTGCAAGTCATCTTCTTTTCTCCCCCGTTTTTTTGCGGGGTTGCCAAGATGGAAGGTGTGGGTGTGGTGTGCTCTCTCTCCCCCCTCGGAAAGCTAAGATGCGTTTGGAAGAGGCGTAAGAAAAAATTCCGGCGATAAAATATAAAAATAATCTGTACATCATAGATATCGAATTATAAAGTTAATCAAGAAAATTAAATTTATCCTTGCATTTTAGAAGTTTTTCGGATGAATATCGATCATCAAATTCGAACTTTGGTTCCATCTATCAATAGGCCTAATCTAGGACATGCTGATTAGTATTTTGGAGTCTTCATAGGTCATGCTGGCCTGATGAACTTTAACAAGTACCTCATTCGGAAAATATGAACTATCATCAATATCCCGAACTTTTGGTCGGAACTTTACTACTGTGCAAAGTCTTAGAATCTTCATAGGCCATGCTGGCGTGAGGATGCATGACTCTCGATCCAAATGACAACTGTGTAATGTACTTTATTGATAGAGGGAAATAATCAATCGAATTCTGTGGTGTGTGTGAAAATGTAATCGTCGTCGAAAATGTATCAATAAACAAGTACGGTAAGTCAAAAAACTTTGTTTCATCATTATTGGTTTTATTCATGCATCACCCTTAACATGTTTTTACACAACGCATAATGTTTAAATGTTTTCATTCATTCCTTTTATCTTTTCAATACCGCAACATTAAAATGGTGCCGTGACAAAAAGCTATGTTTTAAAAATTTTTTGAAAAGGTTCGTGCTGGGTTATTAATATTACTTTTTCCTTGGTGATGCATTGCGGAAACATGCAAATGATTTTGATTATCGCTTCAGATCCATAGGAGGGAATGATATTGATTGTGTTAAAATGTTTTCTCATTGTGTTAAAATATCATATTTTTAATTAATTTTGCTGAATTTCCTAATCACAAGGTATATGTTATGAATTAGGGTCATTTTTCATGAAGTTAAATTTGCTTTTCTCCTTTATGTTGTGTATTTTACATGAATTGATATTTTTACATGCTTTGACTCTTTTGAAAAAGGGCATTCTTTGCAAATGGGAATTTCTGTAATGATGGATGATCTAATTGATTTTTTGCTTGCGTTTCGTGGATATTGACATCATTGCTTTTTGGTATTATGCACACTTTTTAACATCAAAATGAAGTCATTGTGTATTTTTTAAGCTGTTTTTTAATGGATGATAATTTTTCAATTGCATTTTGATTTTAAGCAATTTTTTTTTTGCCTTTTCCTTCGATTTTCACAGAACTCTGATCATGGCTAATTCTTTAATTTCCCTGCTACCTACCTTCACAGGTAAAAATGATGAAAATGTGAATACATTTATTAGTAGTATGGAGGATATAGCTAAACTAGAGAAATGGTCTACAGATAAAAGAATTATTGTTCTAAAATTACAATTAAGAGACAAAGCCTATGAATTTGCATCAAAATTTCTTGAAAAGAATTCGGTTGCCACTTTTTCAGAGTTGTGTGAGGAACTGAGGAAAAAATTCTCAAAACAAACTAACTTTGAATCTCTACAAAAATCCTTCTGGGATATTTCTCATAAACCCAATCAATCTGTCCAGGAGTTAGCTGAGATGGTTTCAAATTCTGCGGATGCATACCTAAACCCCAATAATAACTCCACGTTAGATATTTTGGACTTAATGGGGAAAACTAAGTTGTCAAAATTTTTGCAGGCTCTAAGACCTGACTTTAAGATAGAGGTTGAAAAACAAGGTCCCAAAACTTTTGAAAGTGCTGTACGAATTGCAAAAAATGTAGAAAGGGCTTTAAGCAACAATGATAACTTTCCCATTCAGCCTTCACAAGTTGAAATCAATGTGTTATTGCAGAGCCAAGCAGTTACAAATGACAAGATTCAGAAACTTTCTGAATCAATTGCTAACTTGAAACAGTCCTGCACTTTAAATCCTGCTGCGCCAGTCTTTCAGCATGAAATAAATTCTCTGAATTCAGGCTATGCTCAAAATTTCAATCAGGCAGTTCCATCAACTTCCGTTCATAATCCCACTGTTCAATGTCACATTTGCCATAAGGGGCACTTGACAACTCAGTGCTGGTTTTTTCCTGGTAATTCTCGTGGGGGGCATTTTAGTTCTAACGGGGGTCAATTTTTCTCAAGGGGGGACCAATTTAATTCTCGTGGTGGTTATGCTAGTTCTCGTAGGGGGCAATTTAATTTTCGCAGGAGTCGCTCTGGATACAGGGGAAATTTTTTCAGAAATAGAGGAAGGTTCAATACTCCATATGACAGAAACCAAAATAAACATTCTTTAAACTAGACATGGGTTTTCGGGACAACAGTAATGGCCTTTGTAAAGACGCGGAAACCCACAATGAAGATAATTTTCGAATAGGGCCTTCTACCTTACCTTTTTCATCAAATGTACATACCAATCAAACTATGTCCCACTCAGAATATGACAAAAAGCAGGCAGTGGGCAAAAACCAAACTAATGCTACCACTGACCTAAAATTTGGCAGTACTAGTAGATGGGCTAATTCTGATTATGTCAATTTTGATGCACAAAGAATGAATTCGAATCTCAACTCAAATGTTTCCAAACTAGAGAATATTGATAGGGGGCAGCTTGACAGCTCACCACAGAACAGCAACAACATTAAAAATTTTGCAAATGTTCAGTATGAGTCTAATGTTAAGGTCGTAATGTCCTGTACTAATTCAGACAATTCTTTACCCATTATTCAAATTACTGTGGCTTCTAACCATTATGAAGCACTTTTAGATAGTGGTGCAAATTTATCACTCATTCAGCAAGAAGCTGTAACAAAAATGAAACAGACTACTAAAATCCATTATGTGTCCAGATCTGTTCGAATCAAAACAATTAATAATGACTATGTTCCCTACTCATCAGCCATAGACCTTAAATTCAAAATCCAAGACAAATGGTTCTCTGGTTTATTTTTTGTTACCAATTTTAATTGGAACTCCAACTACAGCATAATTCTTGGGTATGATTTTTTTCACCGGAACAAAATTATTTTGGATTCTGTAAATAAGAGAATCATTTCGGACAAAACCACATTGCATTTTATGACATCAAACTCCAATCAAACTATGAATGTGGTCAATTCTGATGAAACCACTGTTGAATCCTGTTCCAAATTCCAAAATTGTAATAAATCTGACAACATAATCAAAATCAAATCTCCCTCTAATCTCAGAATTAAGTCTAACTCATTTGAGATTATCAGCCTTAGGACCCCTAAGGAGCTCAAAAACTCTAAATTATTAATTTTCTCTCCTGGCAATATAAAAAAATCATGCAGTATGCTGGACTCTATTCATTATGCGAAGGATTCAAATAGTTTTTCCATCATTATTGAAAACACTTCAAACAATGATCTTGTTATTCAAAAGGGTCAGAATTTAGGTTCTGTGCAGGAATTTTTTGAAAATGACATAATACAGTCAACCAATCAAACCGAAGTTTTACAAATTAATCATTTAAATATGCAGGAAATTTTGAACTTAAGAAAAGATGAACTCTCTATCCATGATTTTGATTTAAATCACTTAAATAAATGTGACAGAGTTAAAATGCAGAAACTACTCATGGACAATTATCCTGTTTTTTCCAAATCCTATAAGACCTTAGGTTGTACAGATGCTGTAATTCCTGAATTCAAAACCTTACATGAATTTCCTTTACAATCGAAACCCTACCCCATTCCTAGAATTGCTCATGCTTTTGCCCAACAAGAGATTAAGCAGTTATTGGAGGCAGGTATAATTGAAGAGACCAAATCCAACTATTGTTTTCCAATTATTTTTGTTCGCAAAACTCCAAACACTAATGAGCCAGAACAAAATTTAAAATTCCGCATGGTTGTCGACTACAGACTTCTTAATGCTATCACTGAACCTTACAAGATTTGTTTGCCAAAAATTAATGACATTATTCAAAACATTGCTGGAAAGAAGCTTTACTGCGTTTTGGATTTAAAGGCTGCTTTTTTCAAATCAAATTAAGACCACAGGACAGGGAAAAGTTGGCTTTTTGTTCAGAGTTAGGAAATTTTCAACCTACTCGTTTGCCTTTTGGTAGTCGACTAAGTACTTCATATTTTCACATGCTGATTTCTAAAGCCCTAGGCCACTTAAAAGGTCCCAATTTACAATTTTTTCTGGATGACATCATAATTGCGTCCCAGTCTATCCAAGAGCAAATGGAGATTTTGCAAACTGTTTTCGACAGACTTAAACTTTTCAATCTCACCCTGGATCCTAAGAAATTGCAACTATGTAAACCAAGCATAAATTACCTAGGATATACTGTTAATAGCAATGGGTTCTCTCCATCTGAAAACAATATCAACAAAGTGACAAAATTTCCTATTCCCAAGAATGTGAAACAAGTTCAAACCTTCTTGGGCATGACCAACTATTTTAGACACTTAATTCATAAATATGCAGAAATTGTTTCACCCATTGTAAATTTAACTAAGAAAAATGTTCCCTTCTTCTGGTCTCATGAATGTCAAGACGCTTTTGATCAGATTCAGGACACCATCCTTAAGAAACCCACACTTAAATCTTTTACTCCAAATGCTCCTATTTTTTTAGTGACTGATGCTAGTCGGGAGGCCTTGTCGGCAATCCTGATGCAAAGAGTTAATGATGTTTTTGTCCCAATAGAATTCTATTCAAAAAAGTTATCTCCTGCTGAGTCGAGGTATCCCTCAATCCGAAGGGAGCTTTATGCCATTTTTGCATCTGTCAAACACTTCAGAGAACAATTGCTAGGTATTCCATTCACCATTCTTACCGATGCTAAAACCTTGACCAATTTTATTCAACTAGACAAACAGCCTGACATAGTGTGTAGGTGGATGCTTTTTCTACAGGATTTCACATACAACATTGAACACATTGAAGGTTCATTAAATCCTTCTGATTATTTGAGTAGAGTGTATGATGAGGAATTAACTACAAACAATTTAAACCTTTTTCAGCCTAAACATGATCTTTCGAATCAAATAATTTTTCAGGAACAACAACAGGATAAAGATGTTCTAGACATCATAGGCAAGCTTAAAAACAATGAGGGGAATTTTTCTAAAGAATTTTGTGTAAATGAGGATAACATCTTACAAAAATGCATTAAGGTTAAGAGAAGAGGTAAAACACAAACTGTCAAAAGAATTTACATCCCATCAAAGTTAGTTATTCCTTGTATTGAAAATGCTCATATACCGCATTTTGGCACTCAAAAAACCTACAATTTTCTGAAAAAGTTGTACTACTTTCCCTCCATGTTTTCTAAAGTCAAAGCATTCTGTAAGTCTTGTGAGAGTTGTTTAGCTAACAAGCCCAAACCAAGTAAATCAAAACCTGAATTCATTTCAAAATCTGGATTGGTTAGTGGACAGAGTCTTTCAATAGATTGTGTGGGGAAATTGTGTCGTTCCACAGATGGGAAATTTTTTATTTTAACAATTCTAGATCAGTATTCAAGATTTTTGGAAACTTATGCCCTAAGCAGTATAACATCATCTGTAATTATTAGGTGTCTGAATGATTATTTTTCAAGTTATGGTATTCCCAAAGTAATTCTTTCCGACAATGCTAAGAACTTCATTTCGGACGAAATCGAGTCATTTTTCAAGAGTTTAAATATAGATCATAGGAAATCATCCATTTATTTACCTTCGACGAACGGCTTGGTGGAAAGGTGCCACCGAATTTTAAAGGAGTCAATAGCATCTATTTCAGAAAATACCTTCGAATGGTCTCAGAAACTTCTATTGTTTAAACTGCACTACAATGCCAGTGTTCATAGCGTTACCAATTTTTCTCCTGCCCAACTATTTTTCGGTAGGGAAATTAATACTCCTATGAATATTTTTTCTGATCCAATAGTAGGCCCTCAATACGACAAATATATCAAACAAATTAATGAATCTTCTAAGGAAAATAAAGCCTTAGTTATTGAAAATGAAGAAAAGTTTTTTGATCAGCACAAAAGTCAACTCAAAGGCAGAAAAGTCACTGAATTTAAGGATGGCGATAGGGTCTTCATAAAAAATTTTCACAAGCCATATGTTTTTATGCCAAAGTATAAAGGCCCTTATTTCATAACCAAAAAATTTAGAAATAACAACTATCTGGTTCAAAATGTTAATGATTCAACCGAGAAGCCAATTAAACTGCATTTTAGTAAAATTTTTAGTGCTAATTAATTCAAAAAAAAAAAAAAAAAAAGAGAGAAGAAAAGAGTTTGAATAAAATTGAAATATGTATTGTAATGAAGTTTGAATTTCTTGCTGTTGTTTTGCTCAATTGTGTATTACATGTGGTGAAATAATAAGTTGAATGTCTTTATTTCTGAGACTCGCGACCTCAGAATTGTAATTTTTAGTTAGGCTGGTACTGCTAAGAGTTATTTTAGACAATTGCTTCAATTTTATCTATCATGTGTACATACTGTAGTAATTCAAAAAGAAAAAAACATGTTCATTGCTATTATGAGAGAGTAAAAGCAGTTTTTCTTTGAAATTTATAAATTAATGATTCATATTTGGTGAAAAAAATTTTTTTTGGTTGATCATTCTTCTTTGGATCTGGAGTGATTCTTGAAAAGGCTGGGGTAAACCAATAATGTTTTGATTTTGACTTACCAAATTTTCAGATTGTGTTTCAATAATGTTTTGATTTTGACTTACCAAATTTTCAGATTGTGTTGCATTAATGTTTTGATTTTGACTTACCAATTTTTTAAATTATGTTATGATAATGAATGTTTTGGTCCATTTTAAAATTGATTTTTTTTTGCATACGTTACACGTCACGTTTTTCTCTGCCGGGGGGTAGAGATGTGAAAGAAAGACTTTCACATTCCTCATTAATCCTACGCCAACACACGGCAACAAACCCTTGCAGTGCACCTTCCCCATGTAAACAAACATCGCAGATGCCTTCACTTCAGCTGCAGTCATTCCTCTCGGCTGTGTATCTTCACTTCTTCCTTTGCTGCCGGAACAATCTCAAGCGCTGCCGGAGTATTGAAGAGGTGAGACGCTGTTTTCATGTGTATGGCTTGTCAACCACCATCTGAGTTCGAGACTGGCTCTTGTCTGGGGTAAAGAGCCAATGGGAATCCAGGACGGTCTTTCTCCAGAAGAGAATATTGCAAGTCATCTTCTTTTCTCCCCCGTTTTTTTGCGGGGTTGCCAAGATGGAAGGTGTGGGTGTGGTGTGCTCTCTCTCCCCCCTCGGAAAGCTAAGATGCGTTTGGAAGAGGCGTAAGAAAAAATTCCGGCGATAAAATATAAAAATAATCTGTACATCATAGATATCGAATTATAAAGTTAATCAAGAAAATTAAATTTATCCTTGCATTTTAGAAGTTTTTCGGATGAATATCGATCATCAAATTCGAACTTTGGTTCCATCTATCAATAGGCCTAATCTAGGACATGCTGATTAGTATTTTGGAGTCTTCATAGGTCATGCTGGCCTGATGAACTTTAACAAGTACCTCATTCGGAAAATATGAACTATCATCAATATCCCGAACTTTTGGTCGGAACTTTACTACTGTGCAAAGTCTTAGAATCTTCATAGGCCATGCTGGCGTGAGGATGCATGACTCTCGATCCAAATGACAACTGTGTAATGTACTTTATTGATAGAGGGAAATAATCAATCGAATTCTGTGGTGTGTGTGAAAATGTAATCGTCGTCGAAAATGTATCAATAAACAAGTACGGTAAGTCAAAAAACTTTGTTTCATCATTATTGGTTTTATTCATGCATCACCCTTAACATGTTTTTACACAACGCATAATGTTTAAATGTTTTCATTCATTCCTTTTATCTTTTCAATACCGCAACAACCTCTATAAAGTGATACCAAAAAACTGATTTTTAAATTTTTTTTCAGCTGTTAGTTTTTTGTGTGAGACCGCTTAAAAAACGCAAAAAATGGAAAAAAAGTGAAATTTTGAACATACAAAAATTCAATTTTCTTAGCTTGTATTGCAGCTAGAGTCTTTTGTTATATGTCATTGTAAAGCTCTTTAAACAAGCTTTCAAATGATATATAATTTGACAAGGTTTCGTGATGTTAATATTTTAAGGTCACCAAAAGCATTATTTGACTTTGAATATTTCAAAAAGTGCATTTTTTAAAAATCAGAAAAAAATATATATATTACTTCCTAATGTAGTGTATATGTGGTAAAATTTGCAGAATGGGACAGCAATGGGATCTGGATGAAAATTGGAATCGACTTTTTACACTCTTACCACTTTATTGCAATGCCTATGGCTCCTGAGGATATATAATACAGAAATATTGCAAACTGCGAAATGTTATTTACAAGTGACGGTTGGCTTATTCCACGTCTTGTTTTGAGAGGTTATAAATAATTCCTTTTCCGTTTCTACTAGGGTCTACTTTCGAAATAATAGCACTTATGGGCACATTGACAGCATTTTCAAAGTCTGGATAGTAGATAGAATTTGAGGGTCCATGAGGCTGCAACAGCTTGATTTTCTTCATCTGTGTCTAAGACGCACCTTAGCCACCAATATCCATTATGCCTGCAGATCAAGAATCCAACCATTTCTGGGCAATCAAGATCGCCTTTGACAGTTGTAGCACGTTCGATCCTTATAGTGTTGAAAATGAATATGCATTCACTTGCATCTGATTCCTGTTTAAGGTATATGTACACACTTGAAATTTTAAAATTCGTCCAAAATATCATTTTTTTTTTTTATTTTCTTAAAATGTTCTCCAATCTGTTAACTTTCAAACAATACTAAGATGTAGTCAATATTCGAAATATTTCTCGAGTTACAAGGGTTTTTCTTTTGGTGTTGCCATTGCTTACAAAGTGTTTAAAATCTTTAAACTCAATTTCTGAAGCATTGCCATTTTGCCATATGCTGCATTCTTCCAAACATAATTACACAACAGTGAATTCATCTACCTCAATTATTTTAGTACCATTGGATTCTGCATAATTGAGCAGATGTGGTCTGCCTCAATATTCATTTTCAACACTATAAGGATCGAACGTCCTACAGCTGTCAAAGGCAATCTTGATTGCCCAGAAATGGTTGGATTCTTGATCTGCAGGTATAATGGATATTGGTGGCTAAGGTGCGTCTTAGACACAGATGAAGAAAATCAAGCTGTTGCAGTCTCATGGACCCTCAAATTCTATCTACTATCCAGACTTTGAAAATGTTGTCAATGTGCCCATAAGTGCTATTATTTCGAAAGTAGACCCTAGTAGAAACGGAAAAGGAATTATTTATAACCTCTCAAAACAAGACGTGGAATAAGCCAACCGTCACTTGTAAATAACATTTCGCAGTTTGCAATATTTCTGTATTATATATCCTCAGGAGCCATAGGCATTGCAATAAAGTGGTAAGAGTGTAAAAAGTCAATTCCATTTTTCATCCAGATCCCATTGCTGTCCCATTCTGCAAATTTACCACATATACACTACATTAGGAAGTAATATATATATTTTTTTCAGATTTTTAAAAAATGCACTTTTTGAAATATTCAAGGTCAAATAATGCTTTTGGTGACCTTGAAATATTAACATCACGAAACCTTGTCAAATTACATATCATTTGAAAGCTTGTTTAAAGAGCTTTACAATGACATATAACAAAAGACTCCAGCTGCAATACAAGCTGAGAAAATTGAATCTTTGTATGTTCAAAATTTCACTTTTTTCCATTTTTTGCGTTTTTTAAGCGGTCTCACACAAAAAAATTAACAGCTGAAAAAAATTTTAAAAATCAGTTTTTGTATCACTTTATAGAGGTAATCAACCCTATAATTTTTTTTGAAATTGGTGATGGTCAAGTTTTGAGGCTTGTTGATTTCACATGGAATGACCCTATGGTTTGGCAACTACTGTAACCTAACTACAATGATAAGGATAAAACAAAAATTGTAGCATACCTAGTCACAATCTGGTCCCTTTCAAACGATCCATAATAGATAATTGTTCCTCTCCGAACTCTAGTTCATGTGGACAAAATGCTTTCCGTGAGCAAAAAAAGCGAAAGATTAAAGAGAAACGTGAAGAAACAAGCTCACTTTTCAGGAAAATAAATTAAATTGTTTACATTTTACGAAAAATTCGGCGCATAAGTGAAATATTTATCTTTAGAGCGACGCATAAACGAATGAAATTATCATTATTTTACTTTGGAATGTGCCGGGACCACTGAAAATCGCCGCATAAGTGAAAAAGGCGCACAAATGAGGTGGCGTATAAGTGAGAGTTCACTGTAATTTGTTTCAAGAAATTCTTTCAACACACCAAACCTTTTCCGAAGTTGTTTAAGTATACATAGGGGTATGAAGTGAATGAACACTTCCAGTGAATGAACACCACGTAATTTTCTTTAAAAAATAAGTTTTTAAACCATTTTTCTTAGATGAATCAGTAGTAGGCACGTCATTCTACGCATTTCTTAAAAAGAAAATGGCTGGAAAATGCTGCGTTTGTCTTTTGCTTGGGGCGTTCATTCAGTGGGTCAAGGCACTTTTTCTGCTTTCAACTCCCCCTAAAAAACCTGATCCAGAACCATAAAAATTAGCGCAATATTTTAAAAAATAATTACACATCGCTGCTTTAAATGAACAGTAGCATATTTGCAACACACTACTTTTCACTGGAGCGTTTCAAAGTTTTTGCAGTAAAACGGTATTTTGAAGTAAAATGGTATTAAGGGTACTTATGCCGAATCAACTTACATAGACATGGATGTTCCTCCTCCAAGCAATTTCTTCAGAACTGACGCAACGGCGGCTGTGTCGTTGTTTACTAGTAGAAGCGCGCCAAAATAATAGCTTGCACAACGACACTAACGATTGCTGCGTCATAGAGGGTGTTTTTTTTAGAGGTATAGAACTTTAAATTGGCAAAACTTTTTTAACTGGCGGCCATTCTGTCAGCTGTAAAGTGATTTATGTTTAGTTTGGTTTGGCATTTCAACATGAAGCCACACGATCACCTAGCAAGGCGTGAATTAGGTGAATGGGCCCAAAACAAGATTGCCGTTGATCCCGATTTTCATAAGCGAATTTTGTTTAGCGATGAAGCTCACTTTTGGTTGAATGGATACGTCAATAAACAAAACTGCCGGATTTGGAGTGATGATAATATTTAAGTATATGTTGGGACACCGTTACATCCAGAAAAACTGACTGTTTGGTGTGCTTTATGGATTGGTGGAGTAATTGGTTCGTACTTCTTTAAAAACGATGCTGGCCAGAACGTTACAGTCAATGGTGACCGCTATAGAGCCATGATTACTGACCTTTTCGTTCATCAGTTGAACAATTATGATGTGCAGGAGCTGTGGTTTCAACAAGATGGCGCAACATGTCACACAGCTCGTGTCACAATTGATTTATTGAAGGATACGTTTGCTAACCGCACAATTTCACGTTTTGGGCCCGTGAATTGGCCTTCAAGATCGTGCGATTTAATGTCGCTTGACTATTTTCTGTGGGGATATGTGAAGTCGCTAGTCAACGCCGATAAGCCCACAACGATTGACCACTTGGAGGACAACATTCGCCGCGTTATTGCGGATATACGACCACAAATGTTGGGGAAAATGGTCGAAAATTGGACCTCCAGATTAGACTACGTCCGAGCAAGCTTTGGCGGTCATATACCAGAAATCATGTTTAAATTATAATGCCAGAAGATTATCTTTCGAATAAAATAAATTTCATGTTAATTTTAAAAAATCATCTTTGTTTTATTCCATTTCAAAGTTCTATACCTCTAAAAAAAAACACCCTTTATTTTGAAACTAGAGATATGCCGATATTTCCACAAGAAAGAGTTAAAAAAAATGAATTTTTTGATGTAATAAAAAAAAAAAAATCGATTTTTGCAGATATGCCACTGTTCATTTCAAGCAGCGATATATCACCTAAAGTGTTTTTACTGTCATGTAACAAATGCTATAATTTTTAACGATGCTATTAACTTTTGACGAAATTTAGCTCAAGTGTTCATTCACTGGTCGGTATACCCTACAACTAATTTTAATAACTTTAAAATGTCTACAGTAAACTCCCCTCCCCCCCACTGATGATGCAAAAATTTGTATGTACTTTGGGAAGTACTTTATCACCAAATACATCAATATTTGAATATGAGAAGTCTTCTTTTCTCAGAACCTTGAGTGGTTAAAAAAACTATAAAAGCTGAAACTAGAATGGTTTTGCGGTATTATTTCCTAATTTACAGGGCGAGGACTGCTGATGGTCTTTGAAAAAGGTGAGAAAGGTGACAAATTTCAAAACAAAGGTGACTAAAAGGTGACAAGAAAGTAACTAAAAGGTGACCAAAAGTAATTTGTTAAGAAATCAAAAAGCAAAAATTGATTATCCTTTTTTCTGACTTTTACCAAAATAGCCTACATACTATCTTAAAAGACTTAGATTCCGAACATAAATATGATAGGCCTGGAAGTAACAAAATAAACTATTTTAGGATATATTTTCAAAAAACTTTCAGTGTGTTCCAGTTCTGGGAGGGGGTTAATCAAGGCCCCTATTACTTAAGCACGTCTAATTTTATAACAATACGTATATAATAATTAATTTCCTTTCATAAACTAACACATTTCATATATTTAAATAGTTTCAAATAGGTTTTAGTCAAAATATTGTGCATGCATTAAATTAAATTGTAAATGACTAATAAAGTTACTTTTGAGCTGGTGTTGAACAAATTACGTCGTCCCCGCTGAATAGGGTAACGGAAACGGATAAACAAATACCCCGCTTATACGAATAAAATATCTTGGAACCGATACCATAGACGTAATGTTAAAGATCCCCGCTTAATCAAATTATATTTCTTGGAACAAACAGTATTCGTTTAAGCGGGTCTCCGACAGTATCTCCAAAATAATATTTTAAGGAGAAAGCAAAAGTCTAACGGAATAATTGTTTGTTGTACAAAAAAAAAAATGTAAAGTAATGAAAGTTGCATTTGTTACTGAAAATAGGAAAAAGAATTGATCTAGATGCAGTACCCATAAATTTCCTGATGAGTACAATATGACCTGAGTCAAAGATTTCATATTTATTAATACTGAAGTGAAATACTATTTAAAGATATTATTTATGTGTCAAAAATTTAAATAATTGAGACAAAAATAAAATTCAGCCACAAATTCAGCATTAAGTTTTTGACATTTGACACTCTGAAAGAGTAGAGAATTTGTTTAAAACTTTTATTTCAATGATTTGATCAAAATAAAAAGAAAAGTTATTTGTTTGCCTTTCAACAAGGAATAGCAAGCATCGAAAATACGAAATATGATTCTCACAGCGAATGCAAAGAAATTTAAATTTTCAAAAGTAAGGCAGTAAAAGTATAAAAATGGCATATAAAAGAATTCATATAAACTTACTTCAATTTTACAATTAAAAGCTCTAGGATAAACATATTATTTTTACTATCCACATAATCGAAGAAAAATAAGATTAAATCAGATTTTCAAATTTTAACTTACATTTTGATTTTCATAAAAGACGCAGAATTTCGCTCTAAAATTTTAAATTTATGATTTTTTAATATAAATATATTTCATTTATTTGTCTCCTAACTAAGGGTGCATCAAAAATGAGAAAAATTCGATTCTCATATCGGATGCAAACCGATTGCATTTTTTAAAAATAAAGACAACAAAATAAAAAAAAAGATGCAAATAAAATAATTTATTAAAGAAAAAAAAACAATTGGAATGGCATCTTAACATTTCTATTCAATGAATATAATTAATAATTATTGGTATAATTATCGAAAATTCGAAAAAGCAAAAAAAAATCCGGAGGTGGGAAAATAAAAGCATAATTAAAAATATTTTATTTCCGGTATTTTCGAACATGAAAATGCCGGAAATAAGGTAAAATACCAGAGCACAATCACACCCTAATTATGTTCAGATTTTTCTTCAAAATCAATTAAATTAACGCCTAAAATTATGAAGTAAAGATCATGACAATGTATTTAATGAACATATATATATATTTTAATCATCGGCATTCTTTTTCTTGTTTCTCTCTAAATACAAAGCATAAATGTTCACTAAAAAGTATTGACAATAGAGAATGAGTGAAAATCCCATCTTTATGGAAATCACCAACTAGTCCAAGCTAGAAGGTCATATACCTAAAATTTTTAGATATATGACATTTTTTGATGGTTTCTATATGAATTTGACCTGCTGATTCCGAATCCGTTGAGTGCCAGACGCTAAACCTTGAGCATTTTTGTCAAAATGGCGAAATCCAATATGGCTGCTATAAAAGGTATGAAGCAAATTAATGGAAACGTAAGTGCAATGAAACATGTTTTACACTTAAAAATGATTGTACTCGTTTGTCAAAATACAATTCTAGTAAAAATAAATATTTATGAAAAGTATACGAATAAAAAAAATTACCAAATAATAAAATTCAAGATGTCAGCCTAAAAAGATGTAAGGTTAAATTTTCAAGTATTAATCAACTTTTAAACCGTAATGGACCTGGAAATGGAATGTTTTAACAGAGATAAATGTTTAAAATGATATACAGGGATCATAAAAAAAATGTGGTTTAGCCTAACAATAACACTAAAAATTATTAGAAACATTCCAAATTTAAGTTTCGGGATTTTGCCGGTTTCCTTGAAGAAACCAGTTTCTTTTACGAAAGAGCTTCCTATATTGATACAAGTTGCATGAACGCCGACTTCTCGCTGTTGTGAAAGGTATTTTTAGCTACCAGTTGGAAGGTATATCCAAAGTGTTTGTTTAGTGTTTCGCCTTCAGTTCGATTACGGATTGCACAGAAAAACTTCACCCAAATGAGGGTATGTGTAATCTTTCGATGTTGTAGTTTTGCAAGAATTGCAAACTAATAATTTCAAATATAGAGGACTTGGGTAAAATTGGCAATTCACAGTGGCATATATATCAGAAAACGTGGCCTCAAAAAATCCATTAAACACTAAGAAGGTTAAAAAAAAATGGTTATGTTCATCGCAAAGGACTAAAATCTGTGATTCACATCATACACCGGACATAATTATGGTATATGGTTTAAATTATTCATCAAGGGAAAGTCACCTTACAGAAATTATTTAGTCATGAACTGGCTCATCATCCTACTGCTTTATTTGATGATGATTGAAATAAGAGAGGTATAAATATATCTGCACTAAAGTCAAAACTTATAGCAGTTTTCATGGTAGGTGATAAGAATCGTCCAGAAATTATCATTCTTGGTGAAAGTGCAACATTGTGGGCAGTATCTTGACCCGCAATGCTAGCAGCGTGAGTGATTGTATTGATGGTGTCATACAAACCATTCTAGCGGTACACAATCTGCTTGAGAGACACCATAAATTTAGCACTACATCACAACGTCGAGCCACACAAGAGAAAAATGTCTATTGTGTTTTTCAACTTAATAAAAAATCACCACTTTCTAAAAGGGACTTTGTACTGAAAGTGTTACCAAATAAGAAGCAAATAATTAAGTTTGTTGTGAGCAGACTGTGTTCTATCCCCAAGCCAATGTGCAATTATTACTGTCACCAATCCTTTTCCGATTAAATTGGTGTTGGAATTCAACAAGATTTTGTTTCTCATGAAGAAGCTGATATGATAATGATTCACTACTTAGCGAAAGGAAGTAACCTTCCTAAAGAATTTTGAAACCTTCCAAATAAAAGTCAGTCACTTTACGGCAAGAAATTGGGAACTTTCCAAAAACTCTTCTGTTCGGCACTTTTCTGGCTTACCAGGAAGGCTCCTGGAGCAGTTTAACAAATTTGGCCAGTGCTAAGGCAGAAATTGCAAGCAAATACCTGAGCTGCTTATAAAATTGCAGTTCTTGCAAAACTGCAACATTGAAAGATTGCACATACCGTTATTTGGCTGAAGTCAATCTGGACAATCCGTAATCGAACTGAAGGCGAAACACTAAACAAATACATTGGATATACCTTCCAACTGGTAGCTAAAAATACCTTTCACAACAGCGAGAAGTCGGCGTTCATGCAACTTGTATCAATATAGGAAGCTCTTTCGTAAAAGAAACTGGTTTCTTCAAGGAAATTGGTTTAAACCAGCAAAATCCCGAAACTTAAATTTGGAATGTTTCTAATTATTTTTAGTGTTATTGTTAGGTTAAATCACATTTTTTATGACCCTGTATATCATTTTAAACATTTATCTTTGTTAAAACATTCCATTTTCACGTCCATTACGGTTTAAAAGTTGATTAATACTTGAAAATTTAATCTTACATCTTTTTAGGCTGACATCTTGAATTTTATTATTTGGTAATATTTTTTATTCGTATACTTTTCATAAATATTTATTTTTAATAGAATTGTATTTTGACTAAAGAGTACAATCATTTTTAAGTGTAAAACAAGCTTCATTGCACTTACGTTTCCATTAATTTGCTTCATACCTTTTATAGCAGCCATATTGGATTTCGCCATTTTGACAAAAATGCTCAAGGTTTAGCGTCTGGCACTCAACGGATTCGGAATCAGCAGGTCAAATTCATATAGAAACCATCAAAAAATGTCATATATGTAAAAATTTTAGGTATCATGACATTTCAATGGACACTAGCCTGGACTAAACTGAATTTTGTTTCAAGAACAAAAGAAAAAAAAAAAAACTGCCAAGTATCCTTGGAGCAGGTGCCCCTGTTTTTTGTTTCCTTTTGAAACTTTTAAACAAGTGCTTCTAAAGACTTTGTTTTGTGAATAAGCCACAGTTGAAACACTTTTTTCAGGGACGTCATTTCAAGTTTTTCCGGGGGGGGGGGGCAAAGGGTCCATTCACAATTCAATTTCACCGGAAAACATCAAAAACCACGCCCATTTTTTGGAAATACATTGATTTCTCAAAGCGGAGGGGGGGGGGATTGACCCCCCCCCCCTGCCCACCCCTTAATGACGGGCCTGACTTTTTTTAATGGTTGAATGATTTTTTTTTTTTTTCAAAATTCCTTTTATTTTCAGGTAAGCTGAAGAATATTCACACTTTTCAAATATTCTTTTTATCAAAAATAGATTTTTCTAAAACACATTTTAAGAAAGGTTTAAAAAGGTGACAAAAATTCCAAAAGGTGACTAAAGGTGAGAAAGGTGACTGAGTCATCGCCCTGAATTTAAAACAAATGTTATCAATAGCTTGTTAATGATGAATGCGCTTTTGTAACATTAATATAAGAGTGCACTTAAGATTGAAGTTTTTATGACAATGTTTGGAAGTCAATAAAACACATAGACTACCGCAACATTCATTTCGGAACGGACCAAAAAATAGATTCCAAAACATAGTGTAACGAGTTCGTAGCACCTTCAACTTTCTTTAAATGAGCATTAAAATCTTGAGGAAGTAACTATAAATTTATTTACAAGTATGTACACTATTTACAATAAGAGCAGGAAACAATTGCTAAACATCCAGCAATTAGGCAGCACACAGTACACTGTACTCTCAACAGTAACTCAGCACCACGGATCTAACGTGAACAGTAATTAAGCAATTACAAAAGCAAAAACAACACTCGCCCAAAGCGAATAAAAACGAGCCTCTCAATAATCCAATCTGAGAAAAACTGACTGACTTGTGTTCAAGGCCAGCTATTTATACACGGAAAGAATTCCCGACAACTTTCTAGTAATATCTGGAATATTCCAAATCATTCATAACTTTAAACAATTCATTCAAGAAAACGCTAGAAATAAAAAGAAAAAACACCACTCCGAGCGAAAATTTCTTCACGCTTATTAAAGTTAGGGCAAGTGTAAAAACTACAAAGTGTTACAGGGCCGGTATACAAGTGATAAAAGTGATATCTTCAGATACTTTTGCAACATGTCGCCAGATAAAACCAAAACTAATGAAAATGATGCAAGGCAGGAAAAACAACAACTATTTACAAGATTTGTAACATTGCCCCCTTCCCAAGGACTGCACGTCCCGGGCAGTACAATCCCCAGAAAGGAAGCAAGGGAAGACTTACAGATGCACACATTACATGATGACCAATCATAAACATGATAAACAATAACAATGAGAACATGAAAGAAATAATAACATTGATAAAGTAATATTCCAAACAATTAAAGGCGAAAGTTATTTACAAAATTTACAAACAAATTACCATGGTAGCTTTAGATTTACTTTACGAACTATGGCCATAGTATGGGGCTAGCCGATCATAATGTACAACCCTAGGTTTTGAATGTGATGACTTCTGGATCCTCACTACGACGTCGTTCAGCCGGTGAAGGACTGTGTAGGGTCCATCCCAATGCGACTGCAATTTGGGTGACAGACCTTTACGTCGGATGGGATTCCATAGCCACACCTTGTCACCTTCTTGAAAGTCATGGCCAGTGGACCTTGTGTCGTATCGGGTCTTCATTTTCTCCGTCGCGATGTTGATTCGCTCCCGTGCGAAGTGATGAACGTCTTCCAACCGGGCCTGGAGATCCTGGACGTACTCCTCAGGCGATGAAGGCGCATCTGGAGGGAGACCGAAGACGAGATCACAAGGTAGCCGAAGCTCTCGGCCGAAGAGCATCTGTGATGGGGAATATCCTGTGGTCTCGTGGACAGCACTGCGGTAGGCCAGCAGGAACAGAGGAAGTTTCTTGTCCCAATCCTGTTGATTTTTGGAGACCATAAGCGAGAGATTATTAAGGATTGTCCTGTTGAATCTCTCCACCATGCCGTCCGATTGTGGGTGTAGTGGTGTCGTTCGAGTTTTCTCAATTTTGAGGATTTTACATAGGCCCTTAAACACAGCAGAGATGAAGTTTCTCCCCTGATCGGAGTGGATCTGCAAAGGTGTCCCATATCTCGAGATCCAATGCTGGACTAGAGTCTCTGCTACAGTGGTAGCTTCTTGATCCGGAATGGAATATGCTTCGGGCCATTTGGTGAAATAGTCAATGGAAACGAGGATGTATTTGTTCCCATCAGTAGTTTTCGGTAGAGGACCAAGAATGTCGATCCCGATTCGTTCGAAAGGAGCTCCTACGTTGTAAAGATGTAGCTTCCCGCGGCTTCTTCTCTTCGGTCCTTTACGGGCAGCACAGGCGTCACAAGAATGACACCACTTCTCTACGTCATCCTTCGCCTTGCTCCAGAAGAAGCGCTCTCGAACCTTGTGGAGGGTTTTCAAGATACCAAAATGTCCTCCAGTCGGACTACTGTGCAATTCCTTTAGAACGTCTGGAATTCTTGATCTGGGAAGGAGTAACTGCCATTTGAATGCTTTACCATCGTCAGATTCCCATTTCCGATACAGGACGCCATTTCGCAGCTGGAGAGAGTTCCATAGAGCCCAGTATCTTTTCGTTGCAGGACTGTAGATAGAAATGTCTTGCCAACTAGGTCGCCGACTGTCTTTTTCCATTAACTCTATGATAGGCTTTAGGTCTGGGTCTTCAAGCTGATCTTTTCTTACTTGGTCGTCACTCCATGGATCAGGATCTGAAGATGATGAAGTAGCAGTAACTTGACAGGCAGTAGGGATTGTCGTCCCGTACTGTTTCTCAATTCGGGAGCAATAATGGCAGTTCTCGGAACAAGGTCTTCTTGATAATGCGTCAGCATTCCCGTGTGACATGCCTTTTCGGTGCTTAATCTCGATGTCATATTCCTGGAGCCGCTGTATCCACCTGGCTACCTGGCCCTCTGGATTCTTGAAATTCAACAGCCAAGTTAAAGAGGCATGATCAGTCCGGAGCAGGAATTTACGGCCGTAGAGGTAATGATGGAAATGTTCTACAGCTTTAACTATGGCGAGCAATTCCTTTCTCGTGACACAATAATTTCGCTCCGACTTGGATAAGCATTTGCTCCAGTAGGCGATGACATGCTCGTTACCGTCTATTTCTTGAGATAAAACAGCTCCAACGCTCTCGTGGCTCGCATCAGTGTCGAGTATGAAGGATTTTCCAGGCTGAGGATAAGAGAGAATAGGCGTTGATGTTAAAGCCTCCTTCAGCTGTAGAAATGCATCCTCGCATTCTTTGGACCATTCAAATTTCTGTTTGCTCTCCGTCAGCTTATGCAAAGGTCGTGCAATGTTGGAAAAATTCTTCACAAACTTCCTGTAGTATGTGCAGAGCCCCAGGAAACTGCGCAGCTGATGGACATTTTCAGGGCGGCTCCAATTCTTGACTGCAGATACCTTATCTGGATCTGTTCGTACACCCTCAGAAGAGATAATGTGACCAAGGTAGTTCACCTCACGGCGGAACAAATTACATTTGAACGGGCTTAACTTCAGGTTGGCTTCCTTAAGCTTTTGCAGCACCTTCCTAAGATTAGCCAAATGTTCCTCAAAACTGCGTCCAATGATGATGATGTCGTCCAAGTAGACAAGACAGGATTCATAAGAGAGTCCTCTTAACACTGATTCCATAAGACGCTCGAACGTGGCTGGTGCATTGCAGAGGCCGAAGGGCATCACTTTAAACTGCCACAAGCCTTGTCCGGTTGTAAACGCCGTCTTCTCTCGGTCGTCGGGGTGTATCTCCACCTGCCAGTAGCCGCTCTTCAAATCCAGGGTCGAAAACCACTTGTGTCCGGAAAGGGTGTCCAGAGTGTCATCGATCCGTGGAAGAGGGTAACTGTCCTTCTTGGTGATGTCATTCAGGCGTCGGTAGTCAACACAAAATCTGGTGGAGCCGTCTTTCTTTCGGACCAAGACGATAGGGGATGCCCAAGGACTGGATGAGGGTTCGATGACGTCATTCTCCTGCATCTCTTTCAAGAGGATCTCAACCTCTTCCTTCTTGGCGAACGGTAGTCGTCTTGGATGCTGCTTGATAGGGGGATGATCTCCAGTGTCGATCCTATGCTGCGTTAAACTCGTGCGACCAACGTCTTCGGATGTAGATGAAAACACCTGCTTGAAGTTGTCCACCAATTTTTCCGCAGCGTATCTTTGATCCTTCGATAATGGTGCACTCCCAATTAATTTCGAAGTCAAGGATTCGGAAGACACAGTCTCGGAGGAATCAATTCTTCTGATGATGCAGTTTACGGGAGTACAAGTTGCCAACACTTCTCCTTTCTTGATATTCCTCGGTCTTTCACTTACATTGGCGACTCTCACAGGAACTGCATTCCTTGAAAGGTCCACAAGTGTAGATGCCACTAGTACTCCTTTTGGGCTATTACTCTGGTTAGGATATTCAATTACGCCGAATTTAAAGCTGTTGTTTTCCTTGATGGAGCCAGGTATTAATATTTCTGATCTTGGGGGAATCAATAAATCAGTTTGGGCTATTATTTGATGAGCAGATTTTAAGTTATTTTCGGTATTGAAAATCACTATGTCTTCCCTCATCGAGTGCAGCTCATTATTTCTACAGTCAATAGAAAAATCAAATTTTCTCAAAAAGTCCAATCCGAGAATGAAGGGATCTGTAATGTCAGCGACGAATGCCGTGTGATGGTAAGTGGCACTCCCGAACATTATTTCTAAGTTCACTTTTCCTTCAATCTCGATTTTGTCACCTGTCACAGTTTGGAGAGTAACGCAGGGCGGCGTCCATAAGATCTTGAGTCCAAATTGACGAGCCACATCAGTCTTAATAATGGTAACGTTGGCTCCTGTGTCCACAATCATTTCGCAGGGAAACCCATTCACATAAGCGTAAATGAAGAGTCCGTTGCAGCCGCCACTTCTTGGGGAAATCTGGAAAACTTTGGGAGACGTCTTCTTTTCTTGGCGAGCTTCGCAATTCCTTCGTACGTGGCCCTCACCGCCACATTTCCAGCACTTCAGTGGTTGTCTACTTTGGTCTTGGCGAGCCGCGATCTTCTTCAGGGTCCCCGACATCTCTTTCATTTGTCGCTCAAGTTCCGAGAGACGAGTTAAGTTCGAATCCGGAGAACTCACTTCCACGCCTCTGATTGAATGGCGATCCTTGCGGGATGTTTGCTGTGCAGCCTCGAACTTCATTGCGTACACCAGACCGGATTTAAGATCTTTAATGTCCGCCATCCGGAGAGCCGTCTGAATTTCTGAACTTCGCACTCCGTCTATGAAGTAGTTCAGGGCCAGGCTATCGCGAATATCCGAAGGACAGTTCGAGAAGGCGAGATGGGAAAGCCTCTCAACGTCTGCTGCAAAAACTTGCAAAGTCTCTCCGGCCCTCTGGAGTCGGGATTTCAGCTGGAGTTGGCTGAATTCTTTTTGGCATGCTTCGCCAAAGCGAAGCTCCAAGGCCGATGATAAGGCATCGAAGTCGCGGTGCTTGTCCTCTGGGAAGGTCTGTAGTATGTCAGCTGCATCCCCTCTCAGCGAGGCTGCAAGGTGATAGGCTTTCGTGGAAGATTCCCAGGAGTTTGCTTCTGCAACGATGAGGAACTGCTTCTTGTAAATATTCCACGAGGTCTTCCCGTCAAACGTGGCCAGTTTGATGGATGGACGAGAAGTTCCAGCTGCAGCTACACAGTCACTTGAGTTGTTGGAGGATGCTGATAACTTCGATTCAAGCTCTTTAATTTTCTTTTCCACGTGGTTTTCTACTGTGGTGATTCGATTCTCAACGCTGTCAACTTTCTCTTCTAGAGCCTCCACTTTATTTTCCACATTGGTAAATTTACTTTCCACCAAACTTTTCATTGACGTTAAATCGCTTTTAATTTCTTCAGCTAGATCAATTTTTAATTGTTCTTGATTAGTAGCCAAAGTCGCCATATCATTCTTTATTTGCTCTTGATTTGAAGTTATGCTTGCGGTTAAATCACTCTTTAATTGTTCTTGATTCGCAGCCATGTCATTTTTTAATTGTTCTTGATTCGCAGTCATGTCACTTTTAACAGCGTTGATCGCGTCAAGGAGTTTTTTCAGTTGTTCCTCCATTGCTCGAGTAATCACCATAAAATTCTGAAGTCAAAAAGTCCTCAGGATGAAAAGTCCAAGTTCACAGAAAATTCCAAGAAAGTCCTTGAAGATGCCCCACGTTGGGCGTCAAAATTGTAACGAGTTCGTAGCACCTTCAGCTTTCTTTAAATGAGCATTAAAATCTTGAGGAAGTAACTATAAATTTATTTACAAGTATGTACACTATTTACAATAAGAGCAGGAAACAATTGCTAAACATCCAGCAATTAGGCAGCACACAGTACACTGTACTCTCAACAGTAACTCAGCACCACGGATCTAACGTGAACAGTAATTAAGCAATTACAAAAGCAAAAACAACACTCGCCCAAAGCGAATAAAAACGAGCCTCTCAATAATCCAATCTGAGAAAAACTGACTGACTTGTGTTCAAGGCCAGCTATTTATACACGGAAAGAATTCCCGACAACTTTCTAGTAATATCTGGAATATTCCAAATCATTCATAACTTTAAACAATTCATTCAAGAAACTTCTAGTAATAAAAAGAAAAAGAAAAAAAGAAAACACTCCGAGCGAAAAATTTCTTCACGCTTATTAAATGCAGGGCAAGTGTAAAAACTACAAAACGTTACAGGGCCGGTATACAAGTGATAAAAGTGATATCTTCAGATACATTTGCAACATGTCGCCAGATAAAACCAAAACTAATAAAAATGATGCAAGGCAGGAAAAACAACAACTATTTACAAGATTTGTAACAATAGGTCATATAGCCGAATTCTGTACTGAAAGCCACATATTAACATTGTCGACTTCATTCCTTCAATTGTCCGAGAAAAATATTTGTTCAAATAACTAGCAGCGTTTCAGCAGTGTCCTTCATTGATGTAGCAATAATAGAAATGACTGCCATCTCCTTATAAAAATAGATGCATTTATTCTACACTGGCGGAAAAAAAAATCCCAACACCAAGAAAGACTTGTGTTAGATAAACGAAATTTGGTAGGCGTGTTTATACAACTGAAAGATGACATCGATTGAAATTTCGTGTTCCGCGCATAAGTGTGGCGCAGCTGGCGTCACTCAGAACATGCAAATAAGGCTTGTTTTAAAAGCGTGTTGTAAAGCTCGTGTGTATTATTTTTTCGTGAAATTGGATGAATTGCGTTCATGTTAGCCAGGAATACCTTTTAAGAAGACGAAGAAGCCATTATCAACAGCTCACCGAGTTTAAACGAGGTCGTACAAATTGGCTACGAGAAGGTGGATTTTCATTTCACGATATTGCAGAAAGACTTGGGTGGGAATGTTTCCACCATGCATGATTATTGGAAGCTATGGGCAAGGAATGGTACTACCTCAAGAAGATCGAGTTCCGAGCTGCCACGTGGCACGACTGAGAAGGAAGATCGCCGAATCTTGCGTACGGCTGTGGCGCATCGTACTGCATCTGCGGCTGACATTCGAGCTGCAGCTGGTACCGTCGTGACCCAAGGAGCGGTAAGAAAATGTTTACTTCAAGGACAGCTCCGAACCAGGCAGCCTGTAGCCGGTATTCCATTGACTGCAAACCATTGCCTTTTCCGACGGCAGTGGTGCCACGACAGAGCTCACTGGAGGTCGGAGTGGAGATCTGTTGTAATTTTTGATGAAAACAGATTCTGAATTAGTGCCAGTGGTGGCTGTATATTGGTCAGAAGGAGGCCAGGGGACCGCCTGCATCCAAGCGGTCTACGGCCTACACACACGAGACTCACACCTGGAGTTATGGTCTCTGGAGCAATTTCTTACGATAGCAGGGGCATTCGTGTGGTTATCCCAAACTCACTGACTGAAAATTTGTCGTCAGTCTGTTAATTTAACCAGTAGTACAGCCCTTCATGAGTAGCATTCAAGGGGGCGTTTTCCAACCGGATAACGCTCGCCCTCACATCGCTGCTGTAACGCAATGTGCTCTACAGAGTGCTGACATGTTACCATGACCTGCAAAATCACCAGGTATGTCTCCAATTGATAACGTATGGGATATCATGGGATGGCACCTCGAGCATCATCCACAGTCAGCAATGACGGTCCTAGTATTGACACAGCAAGTGCAACAAGAATGGAACTCCATACCACAAAGTGACATTTGGCACCAGTATGACATAATGCATGCACGCTTTCAGGCTTGCCTTCAAAATTCTGGAGCTTACACCCTCTATTAAATTAACATAATTTCACATTCGCACAGCATTTTCTTGAGCTTAAATTAGCCAGTGATCTGGTACATTTAATCAATTAAACATGTTAACTAGACAATTGCATTACCCAAATTTCATTACTCTACGGCAATTTTTTCTTGGTGTTGGGATTTTTTTTTTCCGCCAGTGTATATCCAAGAATCAAACTAAAAGAAACATATTTACAAAACGACATAGCAAAACATACAGCTTGACAAGACAACCAACTTCGAACTCGTTGCCAAAGCATACCTTCGAATGTTTAAATACAATTCAGAGATGTAGAAATTTGCATGCAGTTAAGGGGTCTCTAGACTTTTAACCGCTCTCCGCAAACGCGAAAATTCATCTTTGTTTTAAACCAATACAACTTTTTTATTAAAGCAAGTAGAAACTTGAAAATTTAAACCCGTAAAATTCATACATATTTACATTATTCTCCAAAGTTATAAACAAATTTCATAAAAAATATTTCATTTGTAAAGAAAGATAAATTGGATATTTTTCAAAATTACGAAAATCAATACTTCACGGAGTGCAGGATATCTTAAAAACTAATTATCACATATTTGTTTGAAATTTCACACACATATTTAAATGAAGCATTTTTATAAGTTATACATTAATTTTTACATAAATTACCAACAGGAAAAAAATTCAGGCATTTTCAATATTTTTTATTTAAAATTTCAAAAATTTTAAATACAATTTGAATAATAAAATTTTTTTTGGTCTGAATTTATGAAAAGTGTGTATAACATTGAAAACAAGTGTTTTTCTAATAAGTAAAATTAATTTTGTAAGTTTTTATCATTTCTTTTTTTTTAGAAGCCTGCTCTCCGTGAAGTATTGATTTTCGCAATTTTGAAAAAATATCCAATTTATATTTCGTTACAAATTAAATATTTTTTATCAAATTTATTTATAACTTTGGAAAATAATGTAAATATGTTTGAATATTATGGGTTTAAATTTTCAAGTTTCTACTTGCTTTAATAAAACAGTTGTATTGGTTTAAAAATAAGATGAATTTTCGCGTTCGCGGAGCGCGTTAAAAGTCCTGAGACCCCTTAAATCAAATGAAAACGTATCATCAATTTACGACAGAAAATGAAAAATTCCAAAAATATCGTATTTATATATACCAGAGCAATGCCGAGTAAAATGTTCTATATATTAATCCTTCAGAACACTGAAGATTTTGGATTGATCTTCGAAATTGATGAATTATCATTTAAAAAGTCACGTGGTAGAAAAGTATTGTTCGGATCAGCACCAAACTGAAAATATGCACCAGGCTGCCCCCCCCCCCACACACAGCAAAGGTAATCATTTATGATACATATGTATAACTGAAGGAAGTGTGTAATCTGTTGAAAAAAGTACTCACCAAAATTTTTAAGTTTTCTTCGTTGTCGATGTAAGAGTCACAAAACATGTGCGTCGAGCCCAAGACCACGATCTTGCCGTTGGACGTCTGAAACAGAAGCAATGACTTTAATGGCAGTAGATAAAAGTGTTGAACCAGGAGTCTATACTAATTACCTCTGGGGGTGCTGGGCCCTAGGGTTTGCTCGACCCTAGGTTCTGGTTCAAAATTAAGAACAGAGCGCTCTTCAGGGCCCTATCCCGGTTAAACCACGAAGCTGTGGTAGGTACGGGGACCCTGGAGTGTGAAATGTCTATACTAATGATATAAAGCTGAAGAGTTTGTTTAGTTGAACGAGCTAATCTCAGGAACTACTGGTTCCAATCGATAAATTCTTTTTGGGTTGAATAGTCCATTCTATCAGGAAGGTTATACAACATGACGCTGTATGTAAGGAGTTATTATTATAGTTTAAAATAATAATGAAATGGTCGAAAAGCACGAGCGGATTAGTATCAACTTTTCTCGAGAGATGGCGTTGATTAAAAATATTGTTTTGGCGACTGTCTGAGGAGGGCGCTGGCTGACAAGAGCGCTCACGTAGGGATAGATTTACGTCAGGATTGTTTCTCACACGGACAACTATATGTTGCATTATCAAGATCAGGTTGCAGAGAAAACCTGTACGTTCGACAACCAAAAGAAAATAAAACTAAAAGTATCGTCTATACAGAAGTACTTTAAAATACGTTCTTTATATCAAATAATATATCTATCCATACTTGATAAGACTGGGCGTCTTATAAATATTTTTCCAAAAGTTCTTTTACTTTGCGTTTCTCCGCGTAATTTCTCACTATATATTTATCATATGCATATCGTAGCGTGATTTAATTAAAATAGTTTTTTAAATAGATTGCAGTCTTATTAAAGTGGGTGAAACAGCGTGGCACAGCTATGCCCTAATCAAGGATTTTGAAGTAACAACTCCATATTCATTACAATGCATAAGATTTCTCATTTTTTGTTCAAGTTTGATTAATTTTTTATTCAGAGGTAGCCCGAGAAAGAAAGAAAAATACGCAGTTTTTAATATAAAAGTAGATGGCTATTCAACTAATTTATGTTTCAGAAAATTACAAGTTGCTCGCGATAAAAGTACTACGAACGTGGCCCGGCAATGAGTTTCATGTTTGCTTCAGGTAAGCCTTCATTGAAAATTCTTATTACCATTATTATTACTGTTTCATAGCAACCACGTTTTATAGCAATGAATTTCATACTTAATCATTTAGGACAAATCGCTTTAAATTCCAACAAATTTTCTCAATTTCTTCAGAATCCCTTCGTCAAACCGCATGTTAATTAAAACTAAGGAAGCCTGAAAAATGACGAATCTATCGGTACCGGGTTCGATTTTCAGTTCATTGGCGTTCAGGAGAAAGAAGCAAGACATAGATAAATAGATGTATAGAAAGATACACAGTTTTTAATATAAGTGAAGGGCCAGGGGCAAAAAAGATGAAAGTCACTCTATCGTCAATTTTGAGATATTAGCACTTTCTAGGGGCTATGAAGGAGTACTATCATCTGGTAGAACAACAAGAGGGGGAAAAAAGATGAGAATCGACCGAAATGTGAATGAAAAATGTATTAACTACAAAAGGAGTTACGAGAAATCAAACTTTGTTCTTCCTTTTTTCTCGAAATCGCTTTTTGGTCACTTTCATCTTTTCCCCCCCTAGTCCTTTAAGTAGATAACGCGGTATCAATAGGTGATGCTAGAGCCGCTAAATAGACTGGCCGATGCATTAACATTAAGAGTCACCACTTTGGATCTAACTTATAAACATTTACTTTCAATTTTTCATTGTTGCGGAGCTAGAGTTACCGAAATAAGTTTTGGCGCATTGCTCAGCCTTGCCAAATCCACGTGTAGCGAATAATTGCTCACATAGAAAAATTACCAAAACGCGATACCTTGCCAGAAAAGACAACCACTCAAGCACACAAACACGCGCTGGATCCAAAGTGGTTAAACTCAATCTTGATGCGCCGGCTCGTCTATATAGGGGCCTTAGGTGATGCTAGAGCCGCTATATAGACAGGCTGACGCATCAAGATTAAGTTTCACCACTTTGGATCCAATTCATTTACTTTCACTTTCAATTTTTCATTGTTGCGGAGAAGGGTTACCAGAAAAAAGTTTTGGCACATTGCTAAGCTTTGCCAAATCCACGTGCCGCTAATAATTGCTCACGAAAATAACCAAAACGCGATTATTGGCCAGAAAAGACAAACACTCAAACACGCGCTGGATCCAAAGTGGTGAAATAGGGGCCTTAGCATCACCTAAGGCCCCTATATAGACGAGCCGACGGACGCATCAAGATTAAATTTCACCACTTTGGATCCAGCGCGTGTTTGAAGATAGTCTTTTCTGGCGAGTTGTCGCTTTTTGGTAACTTTTCACGCAAATTTAACGAAGCTTGGCAATGTCCCGAAGCTTTACTCTGGTAACTCTAACACCGCAACAATGAAAAATGAAAGTAAAAGTTAAGGGGTTGGATCGTTACCATCGAAACTCCGATGGTAACGGTTGGATCCAAAGTGGTGACTTAGGCAGGAATTCAAGTGAAACACGGACGATCGCAACTCACCAATGCAATCGCAAACTCCCAAATGTGGATTCAAGTGAAACGTTACAATCACTACGAGATGCGATTCTAATGTAATTCGACTTCCAGTAGCGATTGCAATTTTGGTCTTTTGCGATCGCCTCGAAGCGATTGCAATGGTGCTTCACTTGAATTCGGCCCGTAAGCTTGATGCTTCGGCCTAGGTGATGCTGATGATTGATTGTCATTAAAGTTAAAATAGGAATACAGAAAAAGTCGAAAAGTACGTAAAACAAAATGAAGTCCTCTGTTCCTGTTTTGCATGAACTTTGAAGTTCGGGTAATTAAAAATAATTTAAAATGTTAGCTACTTTGTAATATTCGAACGAAAAGGAAGAACATTAAACATGCTGCAAAATCTTGTTCTTGCTTTTTCATTTAGTCATTGGAAAAAAATAATCAAAATTTTCAATAATGCATGCTCTGATCGTTGCATTCATGAATTAAGCAGGTCTTTTTGACGATGATTGATTTTGAAATGGGGGGAGAGGGGGACTATAACTGCAGTAGAATCGTAACTGTGTGAATCAGGGTTGCCAGATTTAAGAACTGTAAATACGAGACAGGCTCTTGGGGGGGGGGGGGAATTGAGAGATTATGTCTAAAATTTGAATTTTAACAACCTTGGACTTTAATATTAAACGTTTCTCACAAATTAAATGAAGAAAAAATACACAATGATCGTATGAATAAAAACTTCATTTTTTACCATTGCATAGTTATTTTTCGTCATGAATATTAGTGGGAAAAGGTTTAACTAATTATTGTGAAAATTCGTATTTCCCTGTTATTAAACCCCTTTTTCCTGACTCAGGTTCATCATTTCAAATTTTGCCGGGGGGAGGGGGGGGACAAAAGGTAAATTTTTCCAAATTTCAATGTAAATTATACAAAAAAAAAAAAAAAAAAAAAAAAAGCCCATGTAAATACATTAATTTCTCTAAACCAGAGGGGAGGCTATTGACCACCTGTCCTGATGTACCAAATGACGGGCCTGTCTTAGAGTGAAAAATATAATAGTCGCTTCTATTGATGACTAATGTTTAGTATGAACTTTTTCAAAAAGTTGGATGTACCAACGGAGAATTTTGAATGCAAAATGATTTTAATGAGTCATTAACAAACATTTTGAATAAAATTGAGCAGGCATAGAATTAAACCTTGCTACTTGAATTCACTATTAGAAGTTAGCCTAAAACAAATAAAAAAATCAATATTCAATATTTTTTGGGGAAAACTGTACAGTTTTGTCAATATTATAACATGATAATTACTCTCATATAATGTCGGAAAGTTCCTTTTTTCAAAAATCATATTTGTTACTTGATTTTACTGTTGCAATAATTCTCTCTAAGTTTTGATGGTTTTTAGGTTTCCATAAAGCTCACTGCAATTATATTTCTGTCGCTCATTGTAAAAATTACGCATCTTTATGTTTTTAAAACGCGTATTTGTTTGCTAAATGGAATAACATTTACTTACATCTTTTAGGATAAAAGCGAAGCGAAGTAAATTTCAAAAGATTGAAATTGATTGATTCAAAAAATCTAGTGACTAATAGTAGCTGAACACATATCGTCGCCACCATCATGCTAAACTAACGAATGTGAAAATTGGTACTTTTCAGAAGAGCCAAAACACTGCATATAACTTTTTCCCACCTGACGTGTTTGGTTATTTTCAATTTTTAAACTTTTATAGATACCTTTAAGTGTAAAACTATCGTTCGAAGGAATCATTTTAATTTTAATTATTTGTAAAATTCGAACTTGAAAAACGCGATTTTTCACATTCGTTAGTTTAGCATGGTGCCGACGATATATTTTTTACATAATTGAAAAATTGAGAAGGGCTTTTTATATAATAAGGCAAAATAAAATAATTTACAAGGAGATACACACCACTTTTTACAGCGAACTTTTGTTGAATTGATTGACACAATAATTTCTGCTCTAAATGAATAGAACACTAACATTACTTCAGAACAGGAAAATATTATAATTCAATCAATTTTCTTATCACTCTATTTCACGTTTTTTGTTTTACTTCATTTTTTCCTGAAAATGTTGTTTCGTTTTGTTAAAATGCTGCTTTTAGCCAGAATACGGGACTTTAGCCGTCCCGTATCAAGGTTCCCCGAGACGCGGGACAATATCTCAAAAAACGGGACTGTCCCTTGAAATCCGGGACGTCTGGCAACCGTGGTGTGGATGGGTAGGAGGTTTTCCTCCAAAGGTTAGCCTTCGTATACTTCCGTATACTCCCCCCCCCCTAATTTGAGGGTCTCCTCGAGAAATTCCTTTGAAGATTTCCTCCAGGAAAGGAGCGTGAGGGGGGCCCTTTAGATTTCCAAGGTCTTGGTAGGAGAGTCAATACTATTACCTTAAAATTGAAACTCTAAAAAGAGCTGATCAGCAATAAAATGAAAAATATATTCTCACCGGATGACTGTAGAAGGCACAAACAGGACGGTTCAGGGGGAAAGAGACACTACCGCTCGACAGCACAGCGACAGCAGGCTTGGCCACATTTAAGGTGGCACCATAGGGGTACAAGAACGACAATGCCCTGTTCAGGAAAATATCAGAGTCAGGAAAATATTCCGATTCCTGTGTAGACAGTTAATACCCTCACTGTAAAGAATGTTCTTTTTACAGTATAACAGATGACTTTTCAGTAATAAACTGTAAAATTGCTCGTTTTACAGCACTAAACTAAAATTGCTGCTTTTACAGTAATAAACTGCAAAATTGCTAGTTTCACAACAGTAAACTGTAAAATTGCTAGTTTACAGTAATAAACAGTAAAATGGCTATTTATGGCTAATTTATTACCGTGCATTTTACAGTTTTAACCCATTAATGCCTGACATTTTTTCTCCCAAAGATATTTTGTATACTGGTTACAAACGGTGTTCAATGGACAGGAAAAATAATTAAAAAAATATTATGTAAAGAATAATTGTTTTATTAAGAAAAGAAAAATCGTCCCTTAAAAGTTAAGATGGACCCCAGAGGGTATATACTTTTTTTACTAAAATTTTTTTCTGCTTACGATATAATGTTCAAAAAGACATTTTATAAGAAGAAATAAAATCAGCAATGAACATAAACTGGGAAGCTGGGAATAACTTTGAAAACTCGGCTTTTTTTCTTGAGATTGTGAACGATGTCATTTTTGATAAAGATCATATTAAAACTGCTACAGAACGCACTTTACACTGGTTATGTGCTGCAATCTGTTAATAACGAATTGAAACAATACCAAGGTACTCATTGAACACAATTATTTGGTTGAAATGTTCATTTTTGGGAAATTCGGACCCTTTTTTGGACCGTCCCTAAAAAGGGACGCTAGGCATTAATGGGTTAAACTGAAACATCTTCTTCCAGTATTATACTGTTATTTTTACAGTATAATACAGCTAAATTTTACGGCAATAAACTGTAAATTTGCTAGTTTTACTGTGCATTTTGCAATTTTAAATTGGAACCTCGGCTGCCAGTAATATACTGTAAAAACAACAGTTCTTTTTTTGTAGTGCTTAGTGAAGCGTTATTGTGCAAAAAGGGAAAAATGATCTGTCCTGCACTCACTGAGCGTTGTTGGCGCCAGACGCATTTTTTCCGGGGATACTCTTCCCGGCGGCCACACTGATGGACCTGTTGAGGACGCCGTTCGACACCAGCACCTCCTTAGGGTGGTGGTACTTGTGGTACACAGTCCTCACCACAGCATCTGCAACAAAAAGAACCACATGTGAGACCCAAATACGATGCAAAATACTGAACCTGCATGGCCGTCGTGTCAGTCTACGCCACCAAGTTTTTCTTGGGTTTTGTCTCCATAGAGCCAATTATTTTAATTCGAAGTATGAAATTAATTGGCAGACGTTGAATTTGCCTGCAATGTCCTTTTTTTGAATGCAGTATTTTGTTCTCTCAAAAACTACCGAATTCAGTAAAAATTAAGAAAAATCACAAGTACGAAGTACATTATTGGAAATACTGACTTGCCTTTCCCAAAAATATTTTAAGCAAGTAATATAATGAACATATTAAACCACGACGAATAAAATGCGCTATACCAACGCCTAATAAATACTAAATGCCCGCTGCTTTCTGGTTTTTAGCACAGAGCAAACATTTCTCCCTTGGTTCACAAAGCACTGCCATCTATCGGAGTTCTTCGAGACAAAGAAATTCACGATTGGTTGATTTCTGAATTCAAATTTAAAAATTAACCAATCAAAAAATGTAATTCAAATATTTTTTGGATTTATCACCATAGCAGCGGCATCATCGGATTGCCGCAAGGTGGCGCTCAAAGTGGAACAACTGTCTCCCGTATTGAGGCAAATGTAGTAGGCGTTTAGTATTTAGGAAGCGTTGGCTGTACACGCGGGTCCGACAACTTATTTTACCAGTTCATTGATAAAGGCTGCGTACTTTTCCGAACATAGTGACAAAGCAAAACGAAAATGTTCGTTGCGTGGTTGACCTGAGCTCACTGGCGAAAGCATTCACGAGGACACTACTACCCCACAGTAACATTTGGTAGACATACATTCACTACGTTCGAAATCATTCGCCTCCTGTGCCCGGAAGCCACTAAAAACGGATTGGGGCCGAAACGAAACACCATTTTCGAGCCATTTTAGATTTACGGCTTCAATTTCCTTATTTACACATATAGAAAAACTATATAATTCAACTTCGCAGAGATGGCCTATGACTCCTCCTTTTTTCAGGATTGTCCATTTTTAGGAAGGGGTGATACGCAGATGAAAATTTAGGAATGGGATTCACAATTGATGGGGGAATTTGAATGGGTAGAAATTCTACCTATTTTAATACCTACTAGCTGCGTGGCCCGGCGTTGCACGGGCTGTAATGTAGTGAAGGCAGTTTGAGAAAACTACTCGCCACCAAGGCGACTCGCCTTTAAAGTAATGAGGAAAGTTCAAACAGTTTACTCGCCGTCAAGGCGGCTCGCCTTTACAGTAGCGATGAAAGTTTCAATAAACTACTCGCCGCCAAGGCGGCTCGCCTTTAAAGTATCAAGGAAAAGTTTAATAAACTACTCCCCGCTAAAGCGGCTCGCTAAAAAGCTTTCCTGCATCAAAGAATCAATCGAATTATTTGCACATGCTTCCTCAAAAATAAAGACGATGTCAAGTAGCGCATACTTAGCACTCTCCCTAAATAACAAATAAAATTCCTTTCCAAAAACAGTTATTTCCAAACCGCTTTTGTCCTGTAAAATTAATTGCAAAATTCTAAACGAAAAAGTTGTTTTAATATTTGGATCGCAGCCAAAAAAAGTCCCTTCTAAAAACAGCAATTGCATTTTTATTTAAAAACACATTTTCAAAATGGTACCAGAGAAAAAATATGTCATTAATAATTAGAATAAAAACAATTGTTAGAACTTTTTTATAACACGCATTCAAAATGACAATGGAAAAAAATAACACTCTTTCATTTTAAAAAGTTCAATTTAATTAACGTTTTAATTTAAAATCGCAACGGAAAGAAATAAATATCTTGGAGTTTTAAATAGTTCAATAATTTAATTAACGTTTTAATTCAAAATGGCAACGGTAAGAAAAAATGTCTTGGAAGTTTAATCCTTTATTAGGCTTAATCGCTTAAAATTTGACTACTTATTAATTGATATCTTCGCTAATTAAAATCGTATAATTATATAAATTGAAACTAATAAAGCCTGAAAAATTACCTATCTATCGGTACCTGGTTCGACTTTCAGTTCATTGGCGTTCAGGAGAAATAAGCGTGACATAGATAGATAGTTAGAAAGAAAGATAGAAAGAAAGAAAGAAAGATAGAAAGAAAGATAGATACTCGGTTTTTAATATAAGTAGATGGATTTTAAGGAATGGACTCGTTTACTCATTTGATTGACACCGGCCATCTCGTCGCAGTTGAATTAAGTAATTTTGCGCATTTGCATTTGGTAAAATATGCAACATCAGTTTAATGTTTTACTGTATTCAAGTTAATAAACTGCAATATGCTAATTTTATAAAAAATAAATAAAACATTTGGGAACATCAATACAGTAAATTTATGTATAAAAATACCTAATGCTAGATCTAAACTGGACCAGCTATAATTCAACTTCGCAGAGATGGCCTATGACTCCTCCTTTTTTCAGGATTGTCCATTTTTAGGAAGGGGTGATACGCAGATGAAAATTGAGGAATGGGATTCACAATTGATGGGGGAATTTGAATGGGTAGAAATTCTACCTATTTTAATACCTATTTTAAGGAATGGACTCGTTTTCTCATTTGATTGACACCGGCCATCTCGTCGCGGTTGAATTATACATTATTTGCGAATCAGTACAATAACAATTCATTTGCAGGACAACCCCAAATAAATAGTCTGCAAAAAAAAAAAAAAAAAAAAAATCCGGCTATTTATTTATTTTTTTAACTTACAGAAAATTATGAAATTAATGATACACCGGACAACGTGCGGATGCCTCAGTTCTGATTACAGAAAAATTTTGTCACAGATTAACTTCGATACTCACAACAGGGGTCCCAGATGTAGTATTTTTGACACAGTATTTTTTCGTTCCGAATAAGAAGCGTAGTATTTTTTGTAGTATTCTGTTAAAAAGTAGTTTAGAAATAGTGTTTTTAATTCCTTTAATGAGGAAAAAAATAAAAAACACAGACATTTCATAATTCAAATTTTTATTTTCTTATTAAAACATGCATGTGAGATAAATGATTTTAGCATTTTGTTATCTACTGGTTTAAATTCAACAGTTTCCTTCAAAGAAAACGTTTTGCAATAAAAATATTTAAAACAGCTGTAGTGCTCAACCTGTTTCGATTTTTTTGTCTGACACATTACTGAAAATTCTTTCAAAATCTGAATTTGAAATCGGCAGTGATAACAGTAAACATATACTTTCAATGAAATTCTTAATTTTTAATCCCCCTCCCCCAACCCCTCTTCCCTTATGTTTCCAACCTTGGACCAAAATTGCTCAACCGATACTGTAGAGTTTTCTTCTCATGAATTTGATAGTAGTTTCATTTAAGATGAAAGATCGCCACTCAGTACCCTAGCAGCATCATCTCATCGGCCGATGATCGGCCATTCATCGAAACCCGATGAAATTCTCATCGGCCGATGATCCAATATGTCTCATCGGCCGATCAGAATCCGAGCAGCAAAATCCGATGAGAATACGATGAGATTTGGAGCAATTTACGAGCAGAACAGTCCCGTGCCGAGGAATTTCATCGGGAAACTTGATCGGAAGGATATCGTTTTCCGATGGAATATAGCTCATCTTATTTTCATCGGGAAAGTTGATCGGAAGGATATCGATTTCCGATGAAAAGTAGCTCATCGAAAACCGTGCTCGGATACTGATCGGAACGATGTCATCGTGCGTTACAGGATCAGTTTACGAGGAGTTTGTTGATCGGCCGAGCAAAATCCGATGAGTTAATGCTACTTGGGTATCAATTAGAAATACAGAAGTAGTATTTTTTTTTTTAGAGACGGCGTAGTATTTTTTCTGTTTCAAAATCTGGCAACATTGGCTCACGATTACAAAGAGGAAAAGCAGAGGGCACCCACCGTTGTTGACCATGATCCCCCTCTCCTCCAGCAGGAAGTTGATGTTGGTCTGGTAGCTCTTCTCTCCGCCCTCCCCCATCGTCACCAGGATGCTGCCCCCGCGGTCCACGAATTCCCGCAGGTGGTTGATCTGCAGGAGAGTTTATCGGAGGTAGAAATGACAACAAATTGCATGAAAATCTTAAAATTCATCGGAAAATCGTTAGTAAGGTAGATTACGCCGTAGTTTCCAACGCTAATTTATACAAAATAGCACATTGGTTTTATTTTTTAAAATCTCAATTATAAACAAGTTGTGGACTTGTGATTGGTAAAAAACTAGATTTTGCTTCGAAAAACACTATTTACAGCCGAAAATAACTGATTACTTCTTGAAATAACTTTCAACTTTTAATATAATTGAGATATTTAGAAGATGCAAAAGGATTGAAATCTAAAACCCTTTTTGTAATTATCCGCGAGGCACGTACATTGTTGAACGTGCACGTGTAGAAAATTTCAAAAAAAAAAAAAAAAAAAAAAGAACTACAGTAAAACGGGCGCCATCAGTTGAGAAAAAAGAAAACTTTTTCATGAATGATTAAAGAAACTTTCATAAATTTTAGCTTTCATCATGAGTTAAAAAAGTTAACTGAAAAAAAAAACGGGAGACCGGGAGACAAGGCTAAAAGCAGAAGAGTGGGTAAGTATGCTATTATATAGGAAAATGAAATGAAATTTTTGCAGACTTAACTCACTTCTGTGACGGTGAATTTCTCTCTGGGTCCAGGCAGCACGAAGACTCCCGCTTTTGACAGCAGCTCAGGCGAGATGTCTCCATTGTTGCTGTAAATGAACTTTCGTTACACTAATCAGAATTTTTTTTTCCAAAAATAAATTACTTAAAACCTCAGACACCAACCTACGAATTTCCGCTTCTCGCTTTTTCGACAAACATCACATTAAGAAATATATTAAACTAGCTGCGCGGCCCGGCGTTGCACGGGCTACCTTAGAAATGAAAGCGATGTCAATAACGAATCCGTTTTTGGTAGAGCGACAAACTCGACGCCACGACGGCTCGCTACTGCCAGCGCCCTCTACACACAGTAGCTAAGGAAATACTTTCAATGAACACCATCTCTCGAGAAGAATGGAAACTAATACGCTCGTGCTTTTCGACCATTATTATTTTCAAACTATAATAACTCCCTACATATAGCGCAATGTTCAATAGCCTAAAGCCTTTCTGGTTGGCTGTTGTTGACAGACTGTTCAACACAACATTTTTTTTTTTCAATTCGAACCACTAGTTCCTGAGATTAGCGCGTCCAGACAAAAACAAACTCTTCAGCTCAATATTATTAGTATAGATTTCAGAGAATGTAATCTCTCTCTCAGCATTTGAAAAACTGAGTACTATTGGATGTCAGACAGTGAGAACTGAGTATCAAGGTCTGTACCATTAAATAACTTAAATATTCGTTTTTATTTCTTTAGTCAGAGAAGGGGCACCTGAGTACCCGTTCACTTGTAAGAAATAAGTATTAACAGTTGAATAAATAGAAAATTCAAATATTCCTTTCGTGTTAGATACTCGTGTGAATGCATCAGAATGTTTTTCAACTACAGAATAAGGAAGTAAAAAGCTGCAGATTAATTAATTACATATTACTTAAAAAGCATAAAAAATTTTTCAATAGTAAAAATTTCACTCATTATGTATAACACGTGTTAAGAGCGTTAAATGCTTAAAAGCATCTGTTTAACCTAATAGCACAAGATCCCACTTGGGTTTAACTACCCTCATCGAGTTTCCTAATATGTTATACATAAAAATGTAGATACAAACATTACAAAGACGATGGTATAATTCTTACAAAGCAAAAGTGTTCCTTTCGTTGTCGCGATTTTAAAATTTCAATAATTTGCAGCGGTTATTTTGCAGATTTTCTGCAGTTATCTTCAAATTAAAGAAATTTATCAGAAAGCTTTAGCAGAAAAAATTTAGCAGCGAAATCTCTGCAGTTTTTTTTCTTTTTGCAGAATTTTTTTACATCACATAACTCAGGAAAGCACATTATTTCTGAATCATATAATCATGTTCTCATGTTCTTGCAAAAATGTAGAGTTTTGAGCCGAATAAGTGCTATATTTGTGAGAGATTTAGAATAGCTCTTTAATTTTCGAAAAAATGCAGATAAACTGCAGATTCTTGCAAAACGCAGAGACTCCTGTAGAAAAACTGCAGCTTTACTCAACGACTGGAACTTCAAATCGCGACAACCCTTTTTCACACTCCAGGGTCCCCCGTACCTACCACAGCTTCGTGGTTTAACCGGGATAGGGTCGCGACAACCCTATGATTAGATCCCTTTTGTTTAGACAGCGATATGCCACCGTGTTAGGACTATTTTTATCTACATTTTGATGTATAACTTACTAGCAGTACCCGCCGCACTTCGTACGTTCGTGCAGTAAATTAAAAAATCTGGTATGGACCCCACACTACTTCCTTTTACGTGTAAATTTCTTACTAGTTGCCTTAAGTGTTAAAAAAAGTGCTTGGAGTGAGCAAGGTAACAATTCAAATATTTACTCCCCTAATCTGCCACGAAACAATGCAAAAAATATTTTGCAATGGTTAATTTTCTAAATATTGCTGATTTTAATATCATTCAGTGAATTTTTCGCAAAATATCGCCAATAGCGCCAAGTTGAACCCAAATTCAAAAAATATTTTTTTCGCCAAATTTGTCGCCAAGTTGGCGTCAAACACTTGGCGACCAAAAGCTTGGCGACATATCGCCAAGTGGTCGCGCCAATTCATATCACTTGAGTCTGCATTGAAATTAACACTGATTTACCCCAAAAAAGGGGTAAAACACCCCCTTGGGAACATTCAAATGCAACCACAAGAGGAGGTGCACAACTAGACCATCCTCAGAGCCTACATACCAAGCTAGAAGCTTCTACGACATATAGATTTTGAGTTATGCGACCCACATACATACATACGCACACACGTACATACAGACGTCACGAGAAAACTCGTCGTAATTAACTCGGGGGGGTTGAAAAAAAGAATTTCGGCTTCTTATATGTTGGTAGGTACATATGCACGTGCTGACAGGTCAAAATAACTAAGGAATTTTCATTCGGGGGTGAGCAAAATCAAAATTTAGACTCAAATTTGAGTGATTTTTTTTTCGCGATCACAATACTTCCTTTACTACGTAAAAGGAAGTAAAAATATATATACAAAGAGAAATGTTTTTCCCTTCAAACCATTTAAGCGTAATCCCGAAAACTGCAAAGATCGCGTTAAGCCTTGGCTAAGTTAACTTCATCTTTCCACGTTTGAACTAAATGGGAAAGGTGATTAAAATTTTGATCTTCAGAAACTTTAAGCGATTATAAGTCGTTTCTACGTGATTTTTCAACATCCCCTTCACGTCACTGTAGGTAGAAAATGTTCCATTATAGGATTTTTCGTAATCTTTCCAATGAGACCAAGATCAAGACGGAACGATAATTATTACTCTAGATAAAGTCATTTTTGGGTTAAAAATTTAGATTTCGAATAAAAAAAGAACTATTCATTGAATTTTTTTTTTTTTCCGACGTGATCTAACAACTTTCCATGGGGCTAACCTGCACCTGCTGTAAAAATTGGAACGAAATCGGTCGGGTAGTTTCTGAGTTTACCCCGGACACACACATTTTCGAGTTTGTGTTTACATATATGAAGATTGGGAAATTCGATGAGGGTAGGTGGACCGAAGTCGGACCTTAGACTATGAAAAGGTTGACGCGAAAGCAATTGCTAGAACACAAATGGCTGAAAAAAGATCAACATTCAAGATCTTACTTGTATGTCTTGAAGCCCTCCATCTTGAGACGTCTGGAGAGGACGGAATAACCTTCAGTGAGGGTGAAATTTTCGTTCTTGGAGCCATCGAAGATCACCACTTTGCTCTGGCTGGGGAAATCCTCCTCGGGATGCTGAGGAAGAAGTAAAATATTCAAGAAAAGTATTAAGCGCTGAACAACAATTTTAAGACGTCTGACTCTTTAATATATCTTTTCTTATACTCTTTTGAGCAGCATGCTGTGAGTCTGGCGGCCGAGAGTGATTGTGTTTTTTACTGCGCGCATTACACTTGTACTGGAAAAAATGGTGATTTTAAGTCATTTTAGGGCAATTTCACGTCAAATCGATCATGAAATAATAACAAGTTTAAAAAACTATAACTCGACTAAAAAAAAGCACTGAAAGGTAAGAAACAAGGTAGGTGCTATTCAATATCATCGTCTTATTAAATAAAACAAGACGTTTGATATCTTAGCTATACCTGTTTATTTAGTTCTACGACTTGAACCCTCTGCAAGTTCCACATTAACAACATAATTCAATTCAAATGCTGTAGTCGTGCGTTGTCAATTAAAGAAAAACAATTTGATAGAATAACATTATAACCTAATTTACCATTCTTGTATATGTATAGATCAATTTAATATGTTTGCTTGTGTATCAAGTTAAATGCTTGCTTTCTGTAGTTGACAACGCACGAGTACAGCATTTGAATTGAATTATGTTGTTAATGTGGAACTTGCAGAGGGTTCAAGTCGTAGAACTAAATAAACAGGTATAGCTAAGATATCAAACGTCTTGTTTTATTTAATAAGACGATGATATTAAATAGCACCTACCTTGTTTCTTACCTTTCAGTGCTTTTTTTTTAGTCGGGTTATAGTTTTTTAAACTTGTTATTATTTCTGACTTTTTAGAGCTTTTTTGTAGTCAGGTTACAGGTTTTTAAAACTTTTTTATTTTACTTATTCATCAAAATCGAATGAATAGTTTAGGAGCTACGATGGAACATCCTTAATCACAGACATAGACAGACTGCTAAAAACATAACCCTTCCTTTAGGCTTTGCCGTAGTCGGGCTTGAGTTATAATTGCTTTTAGCTAATTTCATGCCAAAATCTAGGTCAGCCTTAAACTGGAAATTCATTGTTGATTACGACTTTTGTTTGAACTAAAACACACTTAGCTCCGAAAATATCGGTAAAAATCGATGCTTGTCTAGGAATAACCGATCTTTCCTCTTGTTAAATTCTAATAAAAAGTAGCGTATGACACTCGAGACTCGAAAACGAATCGATTGGCACCTCATTCATCAAAATCGAATGAATAGTTTAGGAGCTACGGTGGAACATCCTTAACCACAAACATAGCCAGACTGATAAAAACATAACCCTTCCTTTAGGCTTTGCCGTAGTCGGGTAAAAAAAAGTTTTTGATCTCACCATTTCCGATTATAACAAACATTGGTGTGATGGACGCATGTCCCAAGATAAGTAATATTTCTAATTTTTAGATTTCTACTTAAATTATGCGAAATACAGAGCTGTTAAAAACTTAAAAAGTGCGAAAACCCCTCAAAAGTTTGAACATGCAAATGATTGTAACTCTTTTTCTAATCATACACTGCTCGACATTGAAAATGCAACACCAAGAAGGAGTGGTCAGAAATTGATGAAATTTGGTAAGAAGACAGAGACAGCATGGAACAATAAGTGATATTTATTTCAAAATAAATAAGCAAAATTTAGAGCGAGGACGGCGTCGGCTCAGTAAGAAGTAGGACCACCGCGGACAGCGATGCACGAAGAAACACGTCTAGGCATGGAGTCAATAAGCCTGCGGATGGTGTCCTGAGGGATGGCACTCCATTCCCTTTCAACCATTTGCCACAGTTCGTCCTCTGAACGAGGCAGTGACAGGTTCTGCAAACGGCGTCCAATCACGTCCCACACATGTTCGATTGGTGACAAGTCAGGAGAGTATGGTGGCTAGGAAAGCATCTGTACACCTCGTAGAGCATGTTGGCTGATTAGAGCACTGTGAGGCCGGGCGTTTTCCTGTTGAAAAATTGCATTTGGCAGACCCTGAAGGTAGGGGATTGCCACCGGCCGCAGTACACTATCTACATATCGTTGGGCCGTCATAGTGCCCCGAATACGAGCTAGAGGTGATACGGAATTGTATGCAATAGCGCCCCAAACCATTATGCCACGTTGTCGCGCTGTGGGGCGTTCCACAGTTACTGCCGGATTCGATCTTTCTCCACGTCGACGCCACACACGTATGCGCTGACTATCGCTGGACAAACAGAAGCGGGATTCATCTGAGAACACTACGGTTTGCCATTCTGCCATCCACGTCGCTCTGGTCCGGCACCATTCCAAACGTTGGAGTCTATGCTGTGAGGTCAATGGCAGTCTTCTTAGCGGGCGCCGTGATTGCAGGCCACGTGCAACCAGTCGACGGGAAATGGTTCTGGTCGACACAGGAAAATCCAGGGTACCTTACACGTGCTGCAGAATCGACGTACAAGTGACTTGAAGATCCGCCACAGCTTGTCGGTGAATCCGTCGATCCAAGCGGTCTGACGTCACTCTGGCTGCACCTGCACCCCTCAATGTGGCTACATTTCCTCTTTCCAACTATCTCCGACACAGTCGATGCACAGTGCTTGCATCCATGTGTGTATCAGCTGCAATTTGACGTATGGACCAGCCTCCCCTTCTAAGTCCGATCACCATACCCCTTGTAAAGTCGTCTATATGCTGGAAGTGTCTTCGTTGAGGACGGCGTGGCATTTCCTCCTATCACGCGTATCCTTCGAGACAAAAACCAAATTTCTCCGATAATTAGTCTGGCAGAAAAACCAACATGAACAATTGAACATAGCCCACTTTTCAACTTCATTCTCTTATATCTTACTTCACGTGAGTCGGAGAGCTGCGCGTTTCATATCATTTGCATAACTCAGTGACGTGCGTCTACGGTAAAATTTGCATGAATTTCTGACCACTCCTTCTTGCTGTTGCATTTTCAATGTCGAGCAGTGTATTAGAGTCAAATATCAAAAATTATTGCAAAGGCAAGAAGTAAAGCTTTTCATTGATATATTACATGACATACTTGAGACACGTCTAGGCTTTTAATTGCCCCAAAGTGGTTTAAAAATCACTACTGTCGACGCTCGTTAAATCGACCACTCGTTTTTTAGACTATCCCAATATAACGACCGGTGGAAAAAACCCCAACTTTATCTCAATATACTCAAGGTTCTACCTCTTATAGCGACCATTCGTTATAAAGGACCTTTTCTGTGGGACGAGATGGTCGTTGTATCGAGTGTCAACTGTATTTCGTACCAGAAAAAATGCGATGCGCAGTAAAAAACGCAGCCACTCTCGGCCGCCAGACCCCCCGCATGCTGCTCGAAAGAGCTAGATATATTAAAGAGCCAGACGTCTTGAAATAATCAATCGAAAACGTTGCTAGCTCTCCAGACTATAATAAAACAAAAATACACTAGCTGCTAGCAAGGGCGTATTTAAGGGGGGGCCGAGGGGGCCCGGAACCCCCCCCCCCTGAAATCGAGAAAGATTTTTTCAAAAGTAGGTGTTCGGTTCGTGGTTGCTCAAAAAAAAAAAAAAAAAAAAAAAAAAAAAAAAAAAAAATTCTTTAAGAAAAAAGCCCACTCTCTATTAACATTGTTTACAAAGGTGTATATAAGGAAGAACTCCAGAGGGTCTTTCCCTCCTTTGTCCCCCCTCCCCCGAAAAAAAATTCGGATATTCTTTTTTTAATAAAGGTAGTTATTATTCCTTTTTAGTTTACTCTTAAATTATTTACATACTTTTAGCTTGAAATACATAAATAAATAAATAATTATTGCTAATAATAATTCGTTAGATGGCACCAGGAAGTGGTGCAACCCAAGAGGGTCAGGGAGCCCTTGCGCTTTACTCAAGAGAAAAAAGAACGTGTCTTGGGAAAATGAAGATATTTCAATTAGAAAACGCATAGAAAAAAATCCTAATCATTTTGAATAGAAATCTTTAAATGAAAAATATTCAACGTAGATTATTATTAGTCAGCAAATTACGTTTCTCTTTTTCTTCTCATTCCTCCTTTTTTTTCTAGGCAGTCCGGAAATAAGAGTCTTTAAAATCATGCTACACTCAATAAATTTAAAATAAAGCGTAATCATTTCTCCCCGGCAAGAAATTTTAAAATAAAGTGTAAGTATTTCTCCCAGTAAGAAATTTAAAATAAAGTGCAATCATTTTCGGTTTTAGTTTTTTCACAAATAATTTCCAACAAAAAAAAAAAAAAAAATTGAAAAGAGGTAGAAGTCCAAGCCGGCCGAGCTAGAAGGGGCACGTAATTTTCAATCTCTTTACCAGTGATGAAATTAACGAATAGACTGCGTCTCAGTGGCGGGTTTAGGGTAGGAAGTTCAGGCCCGTATATCCGCCAAGCATGTATTCAAAGAAGGCTTGAGATCTTAAAATTTCGCTTTTACAACGTGTAATTTAATTGCAGTTTCAAGATTTCAATATCCAAAAATTTTCAGAAGAGAGTTCTTTTCCCGCTTCTTCTTCAATACCTTGGTCAAACATTGCCTCAAATGGCATTTTAGAGATTTAAAATTCAAACAGTTAACGGTAGTTGATATCCCCCTTACTTTTCTATAGTCTTTAGCTCTAAAATGTGTTTTTGGAAAAGAGAGAGCTCGCGAATTACAGTCTCTATGCCCAAAAATTTTCAGAAGAGTCCCTAAATCCTTTTATTATCCTAAATGTTCTCAGACAAAGGGAGAAAGCCTAAAAGCAGTTGTTCCTATCAAGAATCATGGCGTAAGCGGCGCTATTGAATTATTTTTAAGGGGCGTTTTTAAAAGTTTTTGTTTTCTTTTTCTTTCACGTGTGGCTCTCGTTTTTAGAGGGATTTTCGTGGAATTCTTGAATGATAAGTTTTTGCTCTTGGGGGTAATGGGCACCTCTGCTAAAAGTAAAATTTTGAACCTTCAGTTTCAAAAAATAGAGCTTAAAATTGCATTCTTGAAGCTTCAATGCCGCAAAATTTCGGGGCACAGCGCCCGAATCCTGCCTTTTCTCTTGACGGTATTAAAGATAACCTAAATAAAAGTGTTTTTAAAACATTAATTTCGAAACATTTCTGGAGAGAGTCCTTGCTTACGTCACTACCAAAGATGGTCTAAAGTAAAGATGGCTTAAGGTTTCAATTTTGAAAAAAGGTAGCATAAATAATTTTAATTTTGAAAAAAGTTTCGGAGGGAATTTTAAAACTTCGTAATTTTCTATCTTTTCCAAAAATTACAATATTTTAATTCAATTTGAAAATTGCCACTTGTTTTACAGTAATAGCGAAAAAAAAACTGGGGGGGGGGGCTAAGCTTGATTATATGGGCCCCCTCCGAAATAAAAACATATATACGTCACTGCACTAGCTCGTCTAATATGCACTGAAGTTAGCTAGATTGAAGAAAAAATCAGTAAAAGTTTTACAGACATTCAGAGTAACATTGTTTCACACTTTGTTTTAAACTACCCCACTCATGTTTCAATAGGTCTTCGGATCTACCGGACTAAAACGGTAGAAAAGTTCATAAAGAGTGCAGCATAATTTAAAAATTAAAAAAATAATAATAATAACAATTTAAAACTAACTATGAGACTGGTTAAAAGTGATTCTTCCACTGGGTGCAGCCACATCAGAACTGGGATTTAAAATAAATATTTTCGTCAAACGAAATACAACTTTTAATCATAAAAAGGAAACTTCAAACGGTCCAAATATTTTAATTTCGTTGCATTGGAAGATTTTTATGATGTATAATAATCCAGTGGCGGCTTGTGACTTGAACAAATGGGGGTGCTGCAATTCTCAAATTTTTAACAAATCAAAATTATGGCCAGAGATATAGTTAGAGTTTTTCCAAAACACGAAAATTCTGCTTGACATTTTGAGAGAAGTGAAATATGCGAAATGAATTAACCTTTTAAGCACCAATGTCCCCAACTGGATTATTGACTACTTATTACTGAAAGTAGACCTGATTTTTTGAAAGATTTTTTTTTCCCTTACAGTAATTGCGGCCCACACAAATTGAGGGGAACGCGAGACAAGGAGGGAGCGGACTCAATAGGACTCTTTTAATATATTTTTAAGAAACGCATCAAAAGATTCAAGCTTCTATTTATAGCAGAATCACTATGTGTTCTCTGCGGAAAAAACAGAGCAATTTGCTTTTGAAAAGCCTTATCATTGTAAGAAAAACGCCGATCGGAAGTAGCATTGAGCAAAAAGCAAAAATGGAAAAAGTGTCCATAAATAAGTGGCGGAACCAGAAAGAAGTTTTTTTTTTGGGTCAACACCCCTCCTAGAACCCTTGTTTTAACACATATTGCCAATCCTAATACGATAGTTCTGTACCTCAGAACCAGACTAACGTAAGTCCATTTTCGTCATTTTTCGATAGAGGGGAAAAACGATTGTCGAATACATCGTTTTTCCCCTCTACTGAAAAATGACGAAAATGGACTTACGTTAGTCTGGTTCTGAGGTACAGAGTTTACATACAAATAAGGGCGGTTATGGATAAAAATCCCACCCAGAAGGTAATTTCTAGCTGCGCTAATGAAGATAACTGTTCTGAAAAGGAATAAAAAATAAATGCTGTTCAAGGCCAGGTCACAAAAGAATATTATCGGAGGATGAAAGCAAAAGGACAAAAGTCGAGTGCTCCCTTTCTTATTTCCGGAGGAAAAAAATAAATAAGATTCAAAATCAAAATACATCTTTAATGATTTCTCGGACTTTATATCGTTTATTTTTAGTCAAGCTTTTATTTCTCTCTCTGTTTTTCGCCATGAAGTTCTGGAACAAAAATATTTTGCTCTCATTTTTTATTATACAGTCGAACCTGCATACATCGAACTTTCACGTATCAAAATTTTCTGTATATCGAACTTTTGGCAAATCTCCATGTTTATTACATGCCAAAACTGTTTCTATGTATCCAAAAAATCTCTGTGTATCGAAATTATTTTTGGACAAAGTGGGGTGTTTTATTCTACGAGTATTTTAGACCCTTTTGCTACGCAAAAATTGAAGTCAGAAGAAATTCTGAAGTCAAAAGAAATTCACTGACTGCGTATCCTATTCCTCAAAATAAGAAAAACCATAAATATAAAAGAATTACGGGGTTACATATATACGTAAACATATAATATACGTATAACTTATATTATACGGATAACGTATAACGTATATTTTGCGGATATAACGTATGTAACGTATGTTATACAGATATGACGTATGTAACGTGTATTACACATGTACATTATACGTGTAACGTACATTATACTTATAACGAAAATTATACGTAATACGAGTAGCATACGTATTATCGTATACGTATTTCGTGTATGATTGTAGGGTAAAATACATTATGAAAAATAAGATGTCGCCATGTGAACCTTTTTTTCTCCATTTTTCCCTAGTTCCAGCCATTTCTCCAACTCGAAATCCCTAAATATTTCAAAATTTAAGATGAAAAGGGAAAAACGGACGGGGGGAGGAAGTTTTGTTATAAAGTAGACAAATCAATTGTTGGATAGCATTAAAACTTTTAAGAATGTTTCGTGTGTTGCAATGTATTGTTTCAAAATAAATTTTATTTTACTTTAGCAACAATAAAGAACTTACTGTTGTCGAATTAACGTACTTTCCATTGTTAAAAACTCACTTTGAGAAAAAATCGAAGCTTGATTTGCTGCGTTTTAATTTCAATTACTTATAAGGTGAGAAGTTAAGATTTTTTACTTTTTTTTTTGAAAGCTATGCTTATTAAGGTAAGATGAAAAACATATTTCCTCAAATAGAAACATTGGAATGTGTTTTGTGTTCATCATCTGTGAGCTGAATTGAAGCAGCAAACTGAGTTGAAATTGTGTTTAACTCATAAATTTTTATTAGAAGAGTTTTGTTAATTCTTAAGATGCATCAAAGCAGAATTTAATATGAACCTTGTGGTACTTACATATTAACTACTCCGCAGCTATAGATTTGGCAGTCAAAACAGATGAGGCCATTTATTTGGCTTTTTTTTTTTTTTTTTTGGCGGTTTTAGATAAATGCGTGAGCGTGCAAACAACAATCGTCAGAAAAATAGCCAAACAAATCGCCAAATATGTTTAAATTGCCAACTCTGCAGCTGCAGTGGACTTAATACGTAAGTACCTGAACCTGTTCAAAGGGAAAAACGAATGCAATAAATGCTTATTTTGAGTAGTGTTTCAAAACATGTAAACTGAAATCTAGAATATTAAGGAGTTATCTTCATTTATTTTGAGACATTCGTGAAATCTTAACCACAACTGTCCGTAAGTGGTATTTTATCTATCTGATACTGGTTACACAGTTGCAGTCCTTCATATATTGCTTCAAATGTGCAAAAGCATAAGGTTTTCCTGCCGAAAACAATTCTGTTAAAAATGCAAATGGATTGCTGATTTTTTGTTTCAAATTGTCAATTTTGAGAACATGTAAATAAAAAAGTTGATTAATTGCTATGGGTTTCCAAGACGGATCTTAAACTACACCACACGGACTGCAACGATAGCTGCGTCTTAAACTTTTTTGAAAGTGGCTAAAAAAGTCATTGACATCGAAACTCGACACATTTTTTTTATTTTTTAAAAATCCGTTTAACTACTAAAGCAAAGAGTAAACCATATTATTTTCTGTTTTTCTGAGTGCTATACTATGGTGAGTAATTTTTACCTTTACTTGTTTCCGAGGGTCACTCCCGGCTTTAGCAGCTATCCGAACCTAAAAAAGGCAAAAAAAAAAAGTAACGAAAATAGTGATTTCAATGGATCTTTGCCACCAAAGGCAAGATTGAGCCACCAAATTATTTATGTTAGCATATACCTAGCATCAAGTAATATCCACATTTTTTTAAAAATGGCATGGATCACTCATTACTTTTGGAGCAAAACGATCATATATTTCGTTTCATATATTCACGACATTTAACTTTGACCCGCCCACTCAAGGGCCTACAGGTTAAATTTAAGAGGAAAGAAGCTTCACTTTTTCTTGTGACAATACTACAAATACATTCTGAAAGTTTCAAGGAAATTGATGGTGTCAACCATCAGGCTCACGTAGACTTTGTCCAGCTTAAAAAAAAAAAAAAGACTCTTAATCTTAATGACTCTAAGTAACGATTAAAAAATAAAAAGCCAGTGCTGCCACCTACTTTTCTTCTTTCTAGTCAAAAGAATTGGTGTAGGACGCTACTGTCTGTCCATGAAAACCGCGCCTGACACTCGCGAACAGTTCCACTTAAAAAAGGGTAGATGGGTTGTGGGTGATAACTTTCCGAAGTTTTCAATTTAAAACTTGCATTTGTTATATCCTTTTGACATATTCAACTAAACTATGTATTTGAAATGAGCATCGTTCCACGTTGTTTGATTCGGCTCAAAATGCTTTTTGTTATTATTCCCCTTATTGTTATCTTACCTAACACCCCTATTGAGGTAAGATCGGAGAAGACCTGACGCATGCGCAGATGAGCGGAAGGTTTTACCAAAGAAGATGAGACAGTATCATTTTTATTTTGTCTGCTTTGAATTCATTTATTTATTTGTTTATTTATTTATGTTACAATTTTTTGCACATTTCTCCCTTCACAGATAACTTGTTATAGGGTGGTTACTTCTATCATGGTGTAACTTTCAAAAAAATATGATTTATGAGTGTTCTTTTTGGACAATATATAGCATCAACAAAAAAATCTGAAAAGACAGACAGACTAAAATTTATGCAACATTATAATTTCTAGGAACGTAAAGCAATAGAGCATTGGAATTCAGAAATCAAAAAGGAAAAAACACAGCAGAAAAAAAAAAAAAACTGAATCATAATCGCGAATATTTTAAGTTTACAGTAACAAAGTTTTTTAATTAACTTATTTATTTATTTGTTTATTATTTGGACATTAAAAGAAGTTCTTAATTGATCAATTCATCACTTTCGTCTTTAAAAAGCGTGTTGTTGAATCCTTTAAAAGATCAAGAATTGAGGCTGTAGCCCTATTAGTAGTGTATTCTCATTCCCTGCTAATATGAATAAACGCAGAGGAAGCGCTTTAAACGGGCACACGATCCTCAAAGTACACAGAAATGAACAATTTTAAATGTTCAACTTGGTGTTTTCCACAGTATTATCAGTTTTCAGCAACATGCTTTTTATTTTCAGCTGTCATGGAGAATTTCAATTGGGATATCTATTACGGAACGTGGTGGACCACCGAAGAGGCTGATAACGAGGGCTTCGACCTACTTGCTGCGGAACGGGCCAAAATGAAACCCGCAAAGAAGGGCAAAATCCAGAAGATGCCAAAGAATAAGAATAAGCCCTTCAAGCTTGGGCATTGGCTCGACGCACATGGCGTCTGGGAATTGCCAACTCCTCCTCCCCCACAAAAGAAAAAGGGGTTCCTTCGCAAAATCCTTGCTTACGTCAAGAAGTGAGCTTGAAGGAAAAAGAAATGAAGGCCTCACTACGTGGATGCGACCCACATAAAAAAGCGTGCGATTCATTTTATTTAACAAAGGTAAGCATTAAATTTATACTAACAAGTATTAAGATTAAATTAAAATAATAAAAAAAAAAAGATATCTCACCCTGAATGCCAATCTCATATTAAGATGTCGGGGAATGTGGGGCAAAGTGAAATAGTTAAGATGGCATACCTGTTTCGAAAGAAACAAATTGGAAATTTGTTCTGGAAATCAGTGTACATAAAGAAGGAATAATCTATTTTGTAATACAACTATCTTTGAAACATTAATTTTTGTTTTTGATGGTTAGTTTGTACCTTCAAAAAGGTGGAAATTTTTCACCTCAAAAAACCATTGGGCGAAGTGAAAAATACAATATTTTTGCAATGAAACGTTTTCCATTTGATGAGCTACAGTAATTTTCATTACACAAATGCGTAAATAAACGAATAAATAAATTATTAATGAAAAATCATACGAATAAATAATTGCCCCGCGTGCACTTGACAAATTACATAGAACCTTTAAAATCAAAACATACCTAACATTAAATAAGGTCTGAAATGACACCAGTATGTCTCAATTAAAAGTTAACATGATAATTACAAAAATTTTACCATTTTATAAAAACATGAAATATTTCTGAGAAACAACGAATATTGCAATAAAGGTATCAATGAAAATGACTTGCATAATTTTTTCGTTAATCATTATAGCTATTTATAGACAGGAATCAACTATATGTCTTGGAATTCAGTAAAAATATTGCTAGATAGGTCGCGCTTCAAACTGAAAATATTTTACCATTTCACTTTGCCCCGCTATTTCACTTTGACCCATATTTCCCTACTTCGCGAGCTAGAGAATGCATTTAAAATTTAAATATATTTAATGTTTATGGCAGGACATGGGGAAAAAAAAGCAGGAACGGATACAAGAAGGGGCCATTGCCCCTCCCTTGAGGTACTCACCACTTGTAAATTTTCAACATTGAAGTTCAAAAAAAGCATTTTTAGACTATCTTTGATGCGAAAAAAAGGAAGATTTGGAGTTCTCCTTAGGGTACGTCTCGCAGTTGAAGTACGAAGCACATACAAGTTTAACATTTGCAAACCAAGATGCGTAGTAAAGGACAAGTAATAAAATAAAATCGCCCCCCTCCCTTAAAACATTTCTAGACGTTAGTTAATTACTTCAAAAAAGGTTAGTGTTATGGTGGATATACTTTGTCATTAAAAACTTTAATATTTTCACTTAAAAATGCTTCTCAGTCTTTTCTAGCCGAATTCTATTCCAAATGGTTTCATACATGTATGTGAAGTGTAGTCACTCAAAAGGGAACATTTCGACAAACAGAGTGTTATTTAGTAATATCATTTTTCGACATTTTCTATGTCTTTCACATAAAATTAATCAAACCTTCTTGACTCCAGAATTCAAAGCGGAACAAATCATAAAAACTCATGCATACCTGTGTTTTCTTTCTTTTTTTTGCTGTTTAATTTTTATTTCTGTGCATCACCAAATTAGTTGGTTAGTTTGATTTGAATTGTCTTTTTATCTTTTTCTAGTGTGCCTCTGAATCTACTTCAATGCAAAAAAAAGAGCAATAGTTGGTGGGAAAAAAATGAATCAGCTATAGAAAGAACTGGTGCCAAAAACAGGATTATCCTCATGACCACAAGAATCAAGTTCGAACTCCGATTCAGACAGAAAGTATTTTGCATCTGATGCTGCAACTATCCTTTGGGAGAAAAATAAAAATTTGTTGTGGTAGAAGATTTATTAGACCCTCTTGTTTCTGAGTCTGAAAATGAGAAAAGTAAGACAGTTTCATGACAGTTTCATTAGCAAAGCAGAGCAAATCCCAAGCAAATCTGTTAACTTTATTATTAAATGTTTTAAATCATTCCAAAGCAAACATCTTAGGACTTTGTTTTGATACAGACCCTGATGACTCATCAGCTTCTCACTAAAAAGAATAAAATGAAAAATCCTATTGGCAAGCCAACTGCTTCTGAAATTCAATTCAACTTATGACAAAAACTGGTCTCCTACAAATGCGAACTCATAGCGAAGTAAGTAGTGATTTTTCCTAGGACCATAAAAAAGAAAAAAAACTAATTGAACCAACTAAGCGAAAAAATGCTACACTTGAAAGAGAAACAAACAGACAATTCTTCCTTTAGAACAAACTAATAAACTTCTGCTCAAAAAAAAAAAGTAAATTAGCTCCGGATCATCTTAAAATTCTCACCAAGCAAAATAAAAACTACAGGTGAAAAACACAGCTATAGGAAGAACTGGTAACAAAATCGTAGAAGTCTCAAACCTACTGAAATTTAGTTCCAGCTATGATTCGGATGGAAAACCTTTTGCGTCTGCTGCTGCAATTAACTCGTGGACTAAAACTAACAAAATTCGTTGTAGCAGAAGATTCATCAGGCCCTAACGTTTCCTAGTCTGAGAAGGAAAACGACACGATAAGTTCTTTGTCAAAGTACAATAAATCCCAAGCAAGGGAAAAACAAAAGGCTATAAGAAGAACTGGTGACAAAACCGCAGAAGTCTCAAACCTACAGAATTCTAGTTCCAGCTTGGATTCGGATGGAAAACCTTTTGCGTCTGCTGCTGCAATTAACTCTTGGACCAAATCTATCAAAATTTGTTGTAGCAGAAGATTCATTAGGCCCTAATGTTTCCTAGTCTGAAAACAGTATAAAGGCAAACAGTATAAGTTCTTTGGCAATGTACAGTAAATCCCAAGCAAGTGAAAAAAAAAGCTATAAGAAGGACTGGTGACAAAACAGTAGAAGTCTCAAACGTACAGAATTCTAGTTTCAGCTTGGATTCGGATGGAAAACCTTTTGCGTCTGCTGCTGCAATTAACTCTTCGACTAAAACTAACAAAATTTGTTGTAGCAGAAGATTCATTAGGCCCTAATGTTTCCTAGTCTGAGAAGGAAAACGGTATAAGTTCTTGGGCAAAGTACAGTAAATCCCAAACAAGTTCATTGCATTTATCGCCAAATGTTCTAAAGATTTCCGAAACAAATGATCTTAGCAAGAGCACTGCCTCTAAAATTCAATTCAACATATGAGGAAAGACAGAACAAATCTTCTGCAGAAAAGAACTCATAGCCTAAGAAGTAATAATGGTTCTTCAGAATATGCTAAAGAAAACGCGATTGGATCCACTAATTGCAAAAATACAACAGTTGAATGAAAAGAAGTCCTTATAAAATTTTGATAATGCAAAATCAAAATAACAGCCTGTGTACAGCAATATGGAAAACTATTATTTTAGATTTTTAATTTTGAACTATAAAATTTTTTTTTAGGTTGAAATGTCGAAAACTGAATCACTAAAAAGAAAAGACATTGAAAAAGAGAAAGGAAGCACAGCAATGATCTCGGCATTATTCTGAGTTACACGTCTATACAATTTACTCCTATATTTAATATAATAAATTATTTTTTTTTTCAACTTTTTTGAGTTTTTCTGCTTTTAGTGCATTAGAAGTTTCAAAAGTAATAAAATCAGAGTATGCAAATTGCAAAAGAACCTCTTGATTTATCAGACAGGTCCTGTCTCGTACTACGTCTGAATGAAACTGCCTCAGGGTTTTTTCCTACTTAGCTAATTTAAAGTGTTGCATTTATCTGGCATGTAAAAAACATTTTTTTTTAAATTTTCACTCGGAGTAACGTTATGACCTCCCTTTTAGAAAAAGAAAAAATTCCGCACAAGGCCCTTTAGTCATATTCAATTGAAAGCAAAAATACACACTGCAAAAATTAAGCTGTTGTTTTTATAGTATAATACTGGCAGCAGAAGTTCCAGTTTAAAACTGTAAAAGCACAGTAATAAACAGTAAAACTAGCTATTTTGTAGTTTCTTACTGTAAAAATTAGCAATAAAACCATAAAATGAGTTGTATTATATTGCAGAAACAACAATATAGTACTGGTTTCAGAGGTTTCAGTTTAAAGCTGTAAAATCCGCAGTAATAAATTGTGAAACTAGCAATTTCACAGTTTATTACTGTAAACTAGTAATTTTACAGTCTATTACTGTAAAATTACCAATATACAGTTCATTGCTGTAAAATTATTGTAAAATTAGCAGTATTATATTGTAAGAACAACATCTATTTTTTAGTGTAAACCAAAATATGGAGATCAAAACATAGTGTGGGAAAAAGAAATTGCTGCTGTTTTCTATCTATTTTAGCCAAGCAAGAAAACCCCCCCAGCACTGAGTATTATTTCAAAAAAATCAATTGTGAAAGGTTGCGTTCTTCATGCGAAATTTACGTATTTCATTGCTCCTAACCAGAAACAAAAACTGTTTCTTCTCTTATTTAATTTTAAATGTATTAAACGAAATAGCAGTCACAGATGTTCAGTAATTTTCCTTCAATGTTTGTTTAGCTGAAAAATAAAAGCAATGGTCATCATCAATCCAAGTTTTTAATAAACAAGGTTGATTATGTGTTGTGACAGTTCTTAGTGAGCAGAATGGGGAGCATCTTACCAGCGACTCTGTAAAACTGGCTTCACTGCTTGGGCAATACAAATACAGTAGAGAATTTGTATTGTCAACTAAACAACGCTGACGACTAAACAACGAATTTGTAATTTAGTCAGCTAAACAAACATTGAAGGAAAATTACTGAACATCTGTGACTGCTATTTCGTTTAATACATCGTCTTACAATATAATACTGCTAATTTTACAATAATTTTACAGCAATGGACTGTATATTGGTAATTTTACAGTAGTAGACTGTAAAATTACTAGTTTACAGTAATAAACTGTGAAATTGCTAGTTTCACAATTTATTACTGCGGATTTTACAGCTTTAAACTGAAACCTCTGAAACCAGTACTATATTGTTGTTTCTGCAATATAATACAGCTCATTTTATGGTTTTATTGCTAATTTTTACAGTAAGAAACTGCAAAATAGCTAGTTTTACTGTTTATTACTGTGCTTTTACAGTTTTAAACTGGAACTTCTGCTGCCAGTATTATACTATAAAAACAACAGCTTAAACAATAACATAACTTTAACAATATTGCTTTAAAAGCAATAGTCATCATCAATCCAAGTTTTTAATAAACAAAGTTGAATATGTGTTGTGACAGTTCTTAGTGAGCAGAATGGGGAGCATCTTACCAGCAACTCTGTAAAACTGGCTTCACTGCTTGTGCAATACAAATACAGTAGAGAACCAATTATCCGGGATGTTTGGGACCACAGCTATCCCGGATAACTGAATTTCCCGGTTTTCTGGATCGCTACGAAGCGATATTTGCCAATTGTTTATAAAACCAAAGTTACTATAACAAATAGTAATGCATCTTAAAATATGAAGAGAAAACGGTCCAGAAGTGCTTATAGATATTACAATATTAAAAATTTCTGAGCTATATGCCACTTATATGGTATTTATGGAGAAACCGATCATATTCATTTAGGTATTGCAAAAGAAAAAAAGCTCTTCATTTTTTAGAAATTGCCGAAAATGCGTATTTTAAAAAGTGGCGGAAAAATCGACAAAATGTTGCCGGTTTTCTGGTTTCCCGGTATTTTGGTTCCCGGATAAAAGGTTCTGCACTTACAGGGAAAAGAGCTCAGTTCTACCGTTATGAATGCAACCGTTATGAATGCAGGGTTTAAGCTGAGTTTAACAGTTTTTTTTTAGCAAAAAAGCTACAATTGAAGAAAAGGCTTTGGTAAAATGCTAAAGGGTCATTCCATGTGAAATCAACAAGCCTCAAAACTTGACCATCACCAATTTCAAAAAAAAAAAAAAAAAATTATAGGGTTGATTACCTCTATAAAGTGATACAAAAAACTGATTTTTAAAAATTTTTTTCAGTAGTTAGTTTTTTGTGTGAGGCCGCTTAAAAAACGCAAAAAATGGAAAAAAGTGAAATTTAGAACATACAAAGATTCAATTTTCTCAGCTTCTGTTGCAGCTAGAGTCTTTTGTTATATGTCATTGTAAAGCTCTTTAAACAAACTTTCAAATGATATACAATTTGACAAGGTTTCGTGATGCTAATATTTCAAGGTCACCAAAAGCATTATTTGACCTTGAATATTTCAAAAAGTGCATTTTTTAAAAATCTGAAAAAAATATATAAATTACTTCCTAATGTAGTGTATATGTGGTAAAATTTTCAGAATGGGACAGCAATGGGATCTGGATGAAAAATGGAATCGACTTTTTACACTCTTACCACTTTATTGCAATGCCTATGGTTCCTGAGGATATATAATACAGAAATATTGCAAACTGCGAAATGTTATTTACAAGTGACGGTTGGCTTATTCCATGTCTTGTTTTGAGAGGTTATAAATCATTCCTTTTCCGTTTCTACTAAGGTCTACTTTCGAAATAATAGCACTTATGGGCACATTGACAACATTTTCAAAGTCTGGATAGTAGATAGAATTTGAGGGTTCATGAGGCTGCAAAAGCTTGGTTTTCTTCATCTGTGTCTAAGACGCACCTTAGCCACCAATATCCATTAAACCTGCAGATCAAGAATCCAACCATTTCTGGGCAATCAAGATCGCCTTTGACAGTTGTAGCACGTTCGATCCTTATAGTGTTGAAAATGAATATGCATTCACTTGCATCTGATTCCAGTTTAATGGCATTACACAATGAAGACTCTGAGTGGCTGGTGTTGTTCTTGCCATAATTTTTCTGGATTTCAAAGCCTCTTCTTCCATATCAAATTCAAATCAATTCATTTTCAATATTGCACAATTGAACATTATAAACAGGAAGCAGAGGCTTTGACTGAACTTTAACTTTATTTCTTTTTAAACTTGTGATTCTTGTAGATTTCTGAGCAAACGGTTTCGTATACGTTTTCAATTTCAATATTCAGTAGCTTATTATTATTACTAATTTATCTTTAAAAGACTTATGACCCTCCTATCACCCCTAAAGAATTTATCGCCTCCGTGAGAAGTCATTTACGCCCCTTGTGGGAGCGATCACCTTCAGGTTAAGAGCCAATGGTCTTGCGTATAAATCAATCTTACTTTGTGCAAAGACAGCTGGCATGTCTAAGCCAAATTAATTTCCCACTATCTGCACTTTTCCCCTTATAGTTGTCATAGTTGTGGCCAAGGGCGTATATAAGGGGTGGGCTCAGGGGGCCCGGGCCTATCCCAAAATCAAGAAGAAAGGTTGAATATAACTTAATGTGAAGGAATTTGTTGACGAATAATTTCCTAGTTTTTAGCTCTATAACAAGGGGAACGGGGGGACGAAAGAGAACAGCCAAGACAGCTGAGGGGCTTGCAACTTTTAACTCTTCACCAGTAGCAAAGCTTCACTAGTAGCTTCACCAGTAGTTGCTTAAGCCAGGTCTTTTGGGCCCCCTCCAAAATTCTAACATATATACGCCATTGGTTACGGCGCTATGGATTTTTTTACCACTTAGCTTTTGGAACAATGGTTGTTGAGAATTTTATGTAAATTAGGTTAGGTGACGCTGCGACGAAGCTTAAAAGGTTTTTCTTTGTGGCAGCGTGTCAGTCTGGTTGATTCTGTTCTGTTATGTTCGTTACCATTTTGGTTTGGTTTAGTTTGTTTTGTTCAGCAGGTTGCTATACTATAATTTGAATGTCTTTACAAATAAAGTTCAAGTTCAAGTTCTTTTCATTGTAAGTAGTGATACTTTGGACTCAACACCATTAGCAAAGGAAACAATGATGATAGTTTATACAATGGTTAAAGGCAAACGATTAAAATTGCTTTGTGCGTAAACTATTATTCAATTGCAAATTAACATTAATCAAGCACAACTTTTTCTTTGTGCTTTATTATGTAATCCTGCTCGAAAACATTTAGAAATAACCGGGAATTGAGGCTATAAATTAAAGTGTAAACCTAATTCGTTAAACATAAAATAAATAAAATGCCTTACTAGAGGTTTATAAAAAAGATTGAAGCTGCTTTCTTTTGTACAGTTTTCCATGGAGATGACGCAAAATTTCTAAATACGTCTATTTTAAAGTAACAGACTATAGTATACCTCGCTGTTTAGAGTGCAACAAAATCCAAATGTTTCAAACATCATTTAACCTTTAGGAGCCGGGCGGTACACATGCTGTGCAGTAAGTCTTTTTTTTTTTAGAGGACGGGGTTGAGATTTTCACTCGAACCCTTTGGAGCCGGGGATTTTTTCAAGGTTTCATACATCTGGTACGACAGTTTATACCTTCTCTTTTCAATGGAAAAGAAATATGTGGTTCAAGTGTCGTACTACCTGGGTCGAAAGAAAAATTTCTAAAAAACATCCCGGATCCAAAAGGTTAATATACATGAATAATGATGCTTTGCTATTAAAGGGAGAAAAAGTTGGTGTCTCTCCAACCGAACAGTATCATCATTGATTATAGCAATTAAAATAAACTCAACGGTATAACGCCTCATGGGGGCCAAGCAAGGCCTACTGTCTCAGTTGTCACGAGACGACTGAGAGCTCAGGGTTGAGTATTCAGGGAGTGGGCTGATAGGGCTGCAGTTTCCTCCAAAATTATCAAAAAAAAAAAAAAAAAAAATTAATAATACATTTTAGCTACTACCTTTTTTTCTTCTTTTTTCTGAAATTGCAACATGAGAAAATTTTTCTGTAGAGAAAATTTAACCATGGGACAAAATTCAAAGAAAGAAAAAAAAGGAAGAAAATTCTTTCTCTACTTCATTCTTTCTTATTTTTTGACGTGCCCATTTTACTGTTTCTCCCCTTTGTGACTATCTTACAATTCAGTTTTGTTCATTTTTATTGCTAATTTGCTTCAGAAACACCAATTAATGTTTGTTCATTCATCTCATTCTGTTCAATGCATTTCAACACATGCTTAACTGAAGCATAATATCAGGAACAATAGTAAAACAAATCGCACAAAGTTACTGTTATAAAAACACAAATTTGCTGAAATATAGCACGCACTTGTTGAGGATCACCTACTTTAATTAAGAGAACTTTTCAAATTTTAGTTATCTTTTCCTGTTTTAATCAAAATGCTTCACCTCTCGGCCACAGCAGTAATTATAATGATAAAAATTTAATGATGAATTTTTGTCACCTTAAATGAGCATTGATACCAGAAATTCGAAAAATATACTTTTCTTAGCTACATTTTAAGAGGTGCCCTGACCTCTTCTTTCAAAGTCTCAACTCAGCCTTCCTGAAATGATTTGTCTACGTATGCCACTGGCTCTGGGGTTGCAAATGCAAAAAGTGTGATTAGGTGGTCAGCCGAACGCGCAAACTCTAGAGTATAGTTCCTAAGCACACTTGGTACTCGTTTTATGAACCCTTGGAAGCGATGAAAGGCTGAGTCAACCATGCTCAACAAGGTATTATATAAAACACTCACATGAAATGTAATCTAATAGCAAGCTTATAGTGGTTTAAAAAAAAAAAAATAAGAATAAGAAAAATTAGTCACCCTAAAAACATTACAATAAAATACATGGGGCGAATGTCTTAGAAGGTGAACATTTTCAGCTGTGGTTTCTTAGCAATGATAATGACGATGAAATACACTTTAATATTAACTTTATACAAAATTGATTACAACAATATCTGGACTCTCTCTAATTGTGGAAAAACAATTAACCTTTGGAATGCTTCACAGTTCAAATAGTATTATGAGAAATTCACTTACGTGATTAGCTGCAGTTGGCGTCATTATCGCTCGAAATTCAGTTCTAATGTTGTATGAAATAACTCATTTTGACGAATGATATTCCTGAAACAATCAACTTCTTTAAAAATATTCTCATTGTAAAATATCTTCGACACATTCAAAACACATAATCTTTGTAACAGTCAGAAAAATAACTGTGCCGTACAATGTCACACTGATAACTCAAAAAGATGAAGTCAACAGTCAACAAACAGCACTTAAGTTCGTTTCCATGGTTTCGTATCAATACTAATTACGGTCGTAAATAAGAGACTTTTTGCGTTCCAAAAGGCTAAGCTAACGAAATAAATAATTCTAAATGCAATCCAGCAAACTAAAGCTATCCTTTATCATTTTAAAATCAAGATTTTACAGAGAAATATTTCTTTTACCATTTAAGTACCCAATAAATTAAAGCTCTAATCTTGAAAAATCAACTAGGGCGTTTCAGTTGTCAAGAGACGATTTTGTCTGTAACCGGTAGATTTTAATATTTGTAAATAAAGTTGAGTAAACTTTAGTATCCATGGAACTATGACTAAGGGACGAAAGGTTTTTCTTTCTCTTTAAGGCACTCACCTGCTTAAATTTTTGAACATCTATTTCTTTTCTAGTATATTTCAGGTTCATGTTTTGACTAGAGCAAGGAAAATATGCTATATTTTTATATATTTTAATTTTTAAGTTTACTATTTTAAGTGATATTACATAATTCTTATTCTATGGCTTTTCCGGAAACTAATAGTAAGGAAAGGTAAGATTATTTTATTTCAAACTTTATGCTTAAGCGGTTGTTTTTTAAGGCCTCTAATGTATCATTTCGTTGCAAAAAATATACTGCCTTTCACTTCCTCATGAATCAAAATTCTTTATTTTTGCTCTTTTATTTGTTATAAATCATTATTAATTATCCAGTGCTCCAAATGGTGTGGATTTATATGTTACCCATGATGATATTTTTACCTAATCAAAGGAAAATCCCATCCCATGGGTAGAGCAACTAAAAGTTCACACCTCTAAAATAAGGCAACCTGTTTTATAACTATTTAAAATTTATTTTGCTGATTCTTTGCACCATAATGTCATGTTATTTCTTGATCTCAAATCTGTATGCTTCATAAATTATAACTGGAATGTGTCTTATATTGGGATACACTTGTTGTATGAAGGTTCTGGATGTAGTGGGCTATTGATGTATTAGGTATACAGGCGCAGGGGTGCAGAAAATGTTTTCCCATCCAACATTTCCCCCAATCCGTGCGAAAATTTCCCCAAAATTTAACGATATATATAAGCTTAGATAAAAATTAATTTTGCATCACTGCAGACGTACCACATTAAAACATATTTACAATTTGTTTCTCCATAAGCTAAGTTATATACATAATACTTATCAATAAAAGCACATTAACTAAAAAATGTTGTATTTATATATTGTTTATGAAAGCGGAAAATCATTTGCGACTCATTTTAAAAAGAAGAAATAATTATAATTTGGAAAAGAGGTTTCCCGATTCACTTTTTATTTTTTGTAAAAAATTTCCCCAAAAGACCAAAATTTCCCCCGATCTAGGATCGCCGGATCGGACATATTCTGTACCCCTGTACAGGCGTACCGAGTAGCACTTTGACCGAGTACCGAGTACTCGACCTTTTACTACTCGGCCTAGTATCGAGCTGCCGAGTACTCGGTATGACACTTCTTACACTGCAGTTTAAGATGTATTGACTTTCATTATGAAAATATTTTCATGGCATTTTTAATTATGTTCCTTCGTATTGCTTGACTCAAAATAGGCACAACCTTTATCTTATGATTATATGACTTAATTTTACTTATTATTGTCACTATTATACAATTGTTAGAAAAAGATTGTGACTACTTTGGGTAAAGCAATATTTAGGAAAAAAAAAAAATGCTATAAAAATATTTTGACAACCAAAGCCATTATACTTTAAACTGTGATGCAATAAGTATCGTACCGAGTACTCGGTATTTGGCCGATTAGTGAAAGGACGAGTACTTGGTACTCGGCCAAAGCGTTACTCGATAAGCCTCTAGTTAATAATATGATATGTAAAGTTTAAATTCTTTTAAGCTGAATCCCAGTACTCAAATAGGAGTCAAGAGTGATATAAAATTGTTAAGTACATCTGAAGGAAAAGTGCCCGAAATTTGCTTTTGAAGATGTGAGTAAAATATTTAGAGGTGAAAAAAAATGTCAATGTTGAAAATTTCTTTTGTCGGTGGGTCTCATTTTTTGTGAGTTTTTTGGGCAGTGGACAGTTTGGATCATTTGCCTTATGTATTTTCGAGGCTTAGATGAAATGCAAAACTGCCGGCAAATTCAAATAATGTCTCTAAAATTCATTGTACTAAAATTTTGTGTGCCTCTCCGATATCTTCTCAACAGAGAAATGTAAAGTAATATGCAATTGGAGTGTTACTCTGAGAATAGCGGGGTAGCAAAAGTATTTTCACTTTTAAGAAACACAGAAGTTGTTGGGACATGAGAAATAATATATGCGCATGCATAACAGAAGTTATCGCTATTGCTACTAGGGCTGGATGTAGGAATTTCTAAATAGTGATGCATCGGCAACCATGCATTATGATGTTGCAATGCATTGTCATGTGAAATTTTTTTTATATTGAAGTCATGCATTGAAAGGTGAAATTATAACCGTATTACCCCGCATTATCCGGCATGCCGGAAAAATCGAGGTTAGAATTTTTTTTTTATTTAATACTATAATAAAAAATATATGTTCAACTTAAAAAATATATGCTATATATATATATATATATATATATATATATATGATCTGATATTATATATATATATAATATCAGAATTTTAAGAAGAAAGACGAAGAGACCACACCAAAAGCCCACAGATGCACGAAGCAGCTAAACTAAAAAGCCAAGTATATAATAATACAAACAAATAGTAAAAATGAAATAGAAAATGGCACATTAGGAGAAGTGAAAGGAGAAAGGTTGAATCCAGAGCTCATCAGCCGTGGGGGATTCAAGAGTGGTCGAAAGACCAAAAATTTTTTTAAATATAAACTATAAAGAGGATGTTTAAGTTCAAAATATGCAGTCTACAGATCTTCATTGGGCAAAACAGCACTAATACGAGTCTGCAAACTGTACATAAGAACAAAAAACTAAAAGCAGGGGGCTTCGCCTCGACTGATTAGGAATAAAATTCCCAAAAACTCAGCTACCCACAGTACCGTCCTGCTATGAAAATAAAATCATCTCACCTGAAATTCCGCGTGACAAAATCCAAATAATATCCAGCAAATCTAGAGGCAGTCCAGTTGTCCATGTAAAAATCAAATAATGTAAATCCGTGTCCAAAAAGCAAATCCTAATTCCTTCCGATCTCTGTTCCCACGTGCTCGAAAAATGTCCACCACTGCAATCCTGAACTGGTTTCTTCCAGCGGTATCATACGTGCGAACAGTTAAACAGTTACAGTGAAGCAAAGTCGTTATTAAAGGTTATACTTGAGCAAACATTTTTAATTAGATTTTTTGGAAAATTGTTATCAAACAGCATTTTTTTAACATTTTATTTGCATCATTGTTTCACAAGCCTTGCGAATTAAAAGAATTTGTAATACTGAAACTGCTTTTAATTTAGAATTTTATCTTCTTAAAAATAGAAGGTTCTAACCGGAGCTGTAAAATGTGGTTGATTACCTTGTTGAAAATCCAATTGCCTAATATTAATTTTTTCGCATCGGTCAGGATTTGGTTTGGTTTGGCTTGCTACCAATTCAACACTGCTGTAAGAGGCTAGCGATTGAAATAGCGGAAGCATAGAAGATCATCGTCCTTGGTTGCTATCAGGGACGTCATTTCAAGTTTTTCCAGGGAGGGGGAGGGGCAAAGGGTGAAAAAACAATGCAATTTCATCGGAAAACAACAAAAACCACGCCCACTTATACATAAATACATTAATTTCTCAAAGCCGGGGTGGGGGGGGCAATTGACCCCCCCCCCCGCCCCCCCCTAAATGACGGGCCTGGTTGCTATGCTGTATTTGGATTGGCTGGGTGCCAATTCAACACCAGTGTGAGCAATATAATAGATATAAGACTTAGAACTGGTGTACCGTACATCGGTGCGGTGCCGATGCATCAGTTTAGAGAGGAATTCTAAAGCGGTCTAATGGTGTACACCAGTGTTTTGTGATACTTAGATGCATCGCCCAGCCCCAATTTCTACACAATCAGTAGAATCAAAGCATAAGGGAATGAGGCTAATGTTTATATAAGTTTTGTAAAATATACCTTAAAACTGACTGCAATTTAAAAAAAAACCTTGCAAACAGCGTCCATCTATATTATCTGTATATATTCCCTATTGTTGTTTTAGATTTTCCTTACTTCTGCTGGAACCTGGTGAAATTTACTTCGAAGACTACGGCTGCGTCTGTTATCGAGGTGCCGATGGCGAAAACGATGCCAATGCAAGGTAAAAGAATTACGTGATTTCGCAAATAGCATCCTTTTACACGACTCAGAGTGGAGCGGGTTAAATATTAATTTATGAATTGAAAGCATTATGTACCGTAACTTCTTGGATTTCATTTTCAAATACTGTAATTGGCTTGGTCAGAATGGAGAATTTTTCCAATTTCACATATTTTAGTATGAAATGTTCAAAATTGCAGTTGCCTTCATTTATATCTACCTCCAAATAGCAAACAGTCATGGGAGCAAAATTTATGCCATATTGAAAACATTTCTTTTAGATACAAATTAATATTTCAACTATTTTGATTAATCTTAAGTCCAGATATTGGTACTGATAAATTTTGTTATGATATTTAGTGTGCTATTATAATTAGGCTTGGTCAATACCAAGTTAAGAAAATCTCCATCTTGCTTTCCGGGAAATTTATTAAGTAATAAACATTAAAACTGCATACGAATTTCACTTATTTTAAAATACTTAAAAGACCAAGTAGCAATAATTATTTCAATCAATTTCTTTTTCTTTTTTTACATTATTGGGAAAAATCTTTTGATAAACTGTTAGAAGGCTTGTCTTTTTGACAGTTGCTTAAGGCAAGTTTGCCAAGTGGAAAAGTTACTTTACAGTAGCTGCATGAAACTAGCTAAAAGTAGTCAACCTCTGTGATGACTGCGCCTGATTCCTTAAACAATAACCATTGATACCTGACTTTTTATGTTCCCATATTATGATATGGAAGTGTACATATATACTCGCATCTGATGAGAATGTCATTAGGCATTTTTAAAAATTCAACATTACAATACTTTTGCCAAATTTGCTGAATAAGAAAAAATTTTAGGAGGCCACAGTGAGCTCTTTTCACGGTTAACCTGATTCTATGAAAAGTTAAAGTAGCAAGTTGTAGTTTGGTATACAATGTTTTAGTAGAGAATGAGTAATTTGAAATTGATTCTTGTGGTAAGACCCAAAAAAGCACGGGTTTTTCGGCTGGGTTTTTTCAAACCCTGTAGTATAGCAGTTAAACTCGACAAGAATTACAACATGAATCGAATGAGTACTATTGTAATTGTTTATTTTTCCCTGTTTCATAACAATGCTTTAAAAAAAAAACCGTATGAGAACTTGATAAGCCTTGTTGCAGTTTGACTTGCTTTTTCATTATTTATCGTTTATGTTTTGGGGGAAAAAAGGGGTTTGGGGATTCAGTGTTAAATCTGAGGCATTATGAAAAAACATTTAATAAATCTTGGTATTTAAGAAGAGGGAATTGTTATAGTTCTTCTTTATTTTTTTATCTAATGTTCAATTAGTGGCATTTGAAGTGAAAAGGTTACTCTCTACATTTTCTGTCTTTCACATTACTCATGTTGAATTTTGCTTCTGTTTATGTCATTATGCTTGATGGATAGGTTTGGATCAAATAAGCTGCTCAATATTACAGTGGACTCTTACTTATGCTCCGGCCCCAGGGACCAACAGAAAAAGGCGCATAAGTGAGAGAGACGCATAAGTGAACAAGCCTATTTAAAAGTCAAAAATGCAATATAAGTTCTAGTGAGAGCATGAATAAGAATTTTTCTATAGAAAATGGTCATATTACTACGGTTTTGCAACTACTGTGCAAAAGAGAACAAAAATCTAGCATACCTAATCCAGGGGTGATTGTGTTCCGGTATTTTACCGGATTTCCGGTATTTTCATGATCGATTCTGGTATTTTCGTGGCGAAAATACCGGAAATAAAATATTTTTAATTATGCTTTTGTCTTCCCACCTTCGTTTTTTTTTTTTTTTTTGAATTTTCGGTGATTTTCCGATAATTACTAATAATATTCATCGAGCAAAAATGTTAAGATGCCATTCTATGTTTTTTGACTAGAAACTATTTGAAACTATTCAAATGTATGAAATGTGTCTTGTTTGTTTATGAGAGACAATTTATTATTAAATATGTATAATTATAGTATAAGGTGTGTTTAAATAATCGGAGCCTTGGTTTTTTGACCCCCCCCCCCCACACACACACTTCTCTTCAAAATTTTCAGGTATTTTTTCATGAACTCACAATCACCCCTGCTAATCACAAACTGATTGTTTTAAAACGATCCATAATAGATAATTGTCCCTCTCTGAACTCTAGTTCATGTGGAGAAAATGTCTTCCGTGAGCAATGAAAGCGAAAGGTTAAGGTGAAAAGTGAAGAAACATGCTAATTTTTCAAGAAAATAAATTAAATTATTTAAATTTTAGGGAAAATTTGGCGCATAAGTGAAATATTTATCTTTAGAGCGACGCATAAACGAATGAAATTATCATTATTTTACTATGGAATGTGCCGGGACCACAGAAAATCGTCGTATAAGTGAAAAAGGCGCATAAGTGAGGCGGTGTATGAGTGAGAGTTCATTGTACTTCATTTCATGTTTTCCCCTCTTTTGTTAAATAATTCCTTTTTATCTTGCAGGTCTTCAAAAGGGAGACTGAAAGTTTGCTCCAAATCTATCCTTTTTGATCCTAAAGATGTCCTGCAACCCATCCTTAAAGTAATTAGGCTTTTCTCATATTTTTTCTGCCTCTATATTTGGGGCAGAAAAGCTCTTACATGCAAAATATATTTTAAGAATTAACACAGTAATAATTATTATTTATTTAAAAATTAAAACTATGTGATCAAAATTTCTGTCCTTTTAACTCTGTAATCTATATCTATAAAAATGAGTGCATGTATACTTGTTCTCTATACAAATCCACAGTTTGCGTCAGATTTTCATCAAACTTGACACAGAGGTTCCTTGATACCCTAGAATTCTCATAGGCGGGGTCTTGAAATTTTAAAAAATCTAAAAAGCTCAAATTTAAATTTTTTGTCAAAAATGACCCTTTTATAGTAATCTAGCCTATTTATATTGTAATCGAGATAGGCCTTTTAGCATTCAAATTGATGAAATTTAAGATGTTTAAACATGAGTATTTTCCAACCATGATTACGATTAAAGTAATGAATTTTCAATTTAAGGCTCACCTATTTCCTTTTAGCATTGAAATAAGTAAAAAACAATCATAATTCATGTGGACTTTATAAAAAGAACCACGGATTTGAATTTCAAATTTGCAATGCGACGACAGTTGTGTCTGTAATGGAGATAAACCTTCAGAACGAAAAATAGATTTATTTCTGAGTTATAATAATTTTTACTTTGTAGGTGGGAGCAATTAATAGAGAAAAGTTAATATTTTTAATTTGGCGGGTGAAATTGATGCAATTTTTTCACTTCCATGTGCATATATTTCATGCCAGTGAACGCGGCAAAGCACAGACAACATTTATTTTTTTAATTTTCACCTTTTGATAAGACTTTTTCTGTAAACGTTTAACTTTCTGTAATATTTTAGTTTTTTTCAAAGTTTGTACCTAAGAGACAGATTGATGCAAATTATTTTATACCCATATGAATAGAACTCTTTCAAACTTTTTTTCCCTGAATGCTATGTTGTATTAATAAGCACCGGGGCAACGCCGGGTATTAAGCTAGTCTATAATAAAAAATCATTCAAGCTAGGATCATTTGATTGCTTTTGATCTACCAATTCTGTCACTGACAAAATACTTCCAAGATGTTGAATGGCCAACAAGGCTTCAAGATTTCAAATGTTCTCAAATGGATTGAGAAGATTTGAAGTACTTGAATCCTTTAACTTTAGAGTAGAATGAATCGAAATTTTGAAAGTAAAATGCTGAAGTACTCTTGGTGGTGTAAATGAAAATGATATTTTAAAGAGAAAACTTTTCTCTTGTGGTGTGAATAAAAAGCCTGGCATTATGAAAAGATTAAAAAAGAAAGCAAGAAGAAAAAGCAGAAAGAAATCCACAGACTGAATTAGACAGCTGATTTGGTTCAAATGCAAGAGAACAATATTTTGAAAATTTCCTATTAAAATCTGTTCACGTCTGTCTGTCTGTCTAAAGCTTGAACTCCTTAAAAACCAATGGGAGTATAGAATCGATCGAGGTACCATTCGATTCTACATTTTCTTTTTTGCAGAAAACGACCGACCAATATCGTAGTTGTACGATTTTAATTAACGGAGATATGAATTAATGAGATATTTTTTCGACCATCATCATTCCTTCAAAACAGGGAAGTAAAATCGCTAATGCGCAACCCTCTCTCGTGCATAGCTTCATAAAGTGGGAACCGTGCCAGAATCTCTTTCTCTTTGGTCCTCTCAATAATTCCGACGACTTTTTTGGTAAAGGAAAAAAGGAAATTTGCGAAGTGAGCCGACTTGTTGGCGAGTAGTTTGTTAAAACTTTCTTCTTAATAGTACAATAGACCTGTGGTCGCAGTGCTTGCGCTGCCTTAGGGGCACCCCCTTTTCACTTTATTCATTTTTTTCATAAAACTTTCCTCACTACATTAAAGGCGAGAAGGACCCATGCAATGCTGGGCCACACAGCTAGTTTAAATTCAGTAAAACTAGAAGGTGTAGTAGTCCATAATTAAAACATCCTTGTTTGGTGGAGTTTGAGTTTTTATCATTTATTGAAAAGAACACATCAACAAAAGTAAATAAAATGTTTTTGTGTTAAAGTTTTTGAAGGAAAGCTTTGACCTGCGCTTGGATATTTGACCGATGATTAACATGTTAAATCCTGTAATTCATGACAAATCTTGCTCAGTTTTAAAATATACAGTAGTTTTTGCAGAATAGCATGAAAATGAAAATACGTTGTTAAACAAACCTCTGATATTTGTGTGCTTGGGTTTTTATACTCTGCATTATAAAAAACTGTACAGAGGCAGGAACAGCAGAGGCTCCAATTTAAAACTAAAAGCACAGTAATAAACTGTAAAACTAACTATTTTACAGTTTATCATCCTAAACTAGCAAAATTTTACAGTTTACTACTTCAAAATTAGCAATTTTATTTTATTACTGTAAAATTAGCTGTAGTATATCATAAAACAACATTTTTTTTTTACAGTGCAGATGTCACGATCATTTTTAAAATGTTCTATAAATGCTACTTATGAAACATTGATTAACGCTGATCATTCTGCGAGAAATTCTACTCTTTGTCTCATTTGTCTTTTGCTTGTAGTTTCCTCTTCGAGACTGTCAGACCATTGAGAGGTGGCAAGGCTCCCTCATGTCCAAGTAAGCTCAGTTTCTTCAACTTCAGTGTTGTAATTTCCCATACTTTTCTCCTGAAAATCCTAAATAGTGGTTATGTCTAATCATAGCTGCCAACTGCTACACAAAATCCTAGTTTCTATGAACTATGTTGCCGTGCTACGCGCGAAAGTCGAGCTCAAGCTGAGATATTACTCTTTATGTTCTCTATTATTGTTTTGTGTCACCATGTATTTGATTTAGATGAAACTTTTTCAGAATTTTATGAAAAACATTTCCCGTCCTCAAATGACCATACAATTTTATATTTCGGTAAAATACGTCACAAAGAGCCGACTCAATTTCGTTAAAAAGTGCAGATACGACTTTTGTGCGTAACACGGCAGTATAGCTTTGAACTAGGATACTACAAAAGCTTGTTCGAAACATATGATTTTCTTCCTTTCTTTATGTTTTCCTTTTATTATCTCAAGGAACAATGCAATCATTACAGATAATATCTATATTAACCCATTAATGCCTAGCGTCCCTTTTTAGGGATGGTCCAAAAAATGATATGAATTTCCCCAAACTAAACATTTCAACCAAATAATAGTGTTCAATTAGTACCTTGGGACTGTTTCAATTCGTTATTAACAGATTGCAGCATATAACCATTGTAAAGTGTGTTCTGTAACAGTTTTAGTATGATCTTTATCAATAATTACATCATTCACAATCTCAAGTAAAAAAGCTAAGTTTTCAAAGTTATTCCCAGCTTCCAAGTTCATGTTAATTGCTGATTTTACTTCTTCTTATAAAATGTTTTTTTAAATATTATATCGTAAGCAGAAATTAAAAAAAAAAAAAGTATGCACCCTCTGGGGTTTATCGTAATTTTTAAGGAACGATTTTTCTTTCCGTAATTAAAAAAATTATTTTTTACATAATATTTTTTTTATTATTTTTCCTGTGCATTAAACACTGTTTGTAACCAAAAAACAAGATATCTTTGGAAAAAAATGGCAGGCATTAATGGGTTAAATTTAGCTAGTATTACTTTTGCGCTTCATTGCGTTTCAAATTTTTCCTTAAAAATACACAAAATTCATCTATCATGAGAAATGACAAAAAAAGGGGGGGGGGAGGAATTAAATATTTTTTCAAAGTAATTTTTTTTTTTTTGTCGTAGTGAAAATAGAAAAATAAATTATTCATTGAGTCTGGTATATTCCTTATTAAATATGCCATTCCTCTCCACTTCCCACCCCCACGTGTAAAACTCTGCTACGAATTTAGATTTTCAAAACTTGGCAGCTCTATGTGTAATGGTTATTTAAGAAAAGTATCTCAAAGTGAGTCCGCAATGATTTTATTTTCATCAAGTCAAGACTTATCGAAGTTTCACTGTATAACTGCCGTGATTAGCTTGCTACATTGAATTATGTAGTCAACAACCAGGGTGAGCCTCATTCTTTTCTTATGATAGTTAATTTGAACTGTTGGATGTCCACTCTGTTACAGTCGATTTCATGATGAAAAAAATAGATTTTTCTTGAAATTGCAGACAGACTTACAGTATAGGCTGTTTATTCCACTTTATGCTTGTTCTGTGATTCTAACTTTTCTTTGTGATTATAAAGATATTTTTAAAGGCTTATTTGTCCACTCTGTTGCAAAAAGTGCAACAAAATATTTGAAATCCTGTCATGAATGAGTCATGTACTAGCCATTTACACTTCATTATACACAAATAAGCGGAAACTCAATAAAAAAAAAACCTTGATTAGTCGGTGAAAGTTATTTAAATTGATAATCTTAAGTAAAGAGTTTTAGACATGATTTGTACCATTTTAGCTGGAATGACCCATGCATACTACAGCTTGCTACTTTTACTATTAATAGAATCAGGGGAACCCTGAAAAAGTCAAGTGACCTCCTAAAAAATTTTCTTATTCGGCAAGTTTGGAAAAGTATTGTAATGTAGAATTTTTAAAAATGCCTAATGACATTCTCATCAGATGCGAGTATATATGTGCACTTCCATATCATAATATGGGAACATAAAAAGTCAGGTATCAATGGTTACTGTTTAAGGAATCAGGCGTAGTCATCAAAGAGGTTGACTAATTTTAGCTAGTTTCATGCAGCTATTGTAAAGTAACTTTTCCACTGGGCAAAACTGCCTCAAGCAACTGCCAAAAAAAAAAAACCTTGTTACAGTTTCTCAAGGATTGTTCCCAACAATAAACAAAAGGTAATTAAAATAATTCTTGCTGTTTTAGTCTTCTAATTAAAAAAAAGTGAAATTTATATGCAGTTTTAATTTCTATTACTTAAAAAATTGGCCAGAAAGCAAGATAGCAATTTCTGAACCTGGTATTGACCAAGGCTAAATATAACACACTAACTATCATAACTAAATTGATCAATTCCAATATTTGGACTTGGTATTAATCAAAATAATTGTAATATTTAGTTTGTATCTGAAAGAAATGCTTTCAATGTGCCATAAATTTTGAAAAAAATCCACTTACCCACATAGAGGGTTTTTTTAGGTGGGATCTCCCGACAAAACCCAACTGGGTTTTTTTCGGGCTGGGCCCACGTTGGCGAACCCTGGCTGCAAGTGAAATCCAGGTCTTTCATTGCTGGTTTCTGTTTCAGGATCGACAAGGGCAACGTGATCTACGTAGAGTGCGACCAAGTTATCGAAATGCTAGAAGGAAACATAATCGCTCCTTACACTTTCAGGAGAGTAAGTTGAATATTTTGCTGTACCGTGGGTAAGAAGGGGGCCTGCGCCCAGGGCCGGATTAAAGATTAGGAGGCCCATAGGCATTTGAAATCAGGGGGCCCCTTCACCATATGGATTTGTTAAATGAGATTTTAAATAACTGATATATGTTGAGCATATATATTGTAATCATTTAAAATTGTTATTATGGAATATGTAACCAATCATAATGATTGATTATGTTACAGGTATAAATAGTGTTAATGGTGAGCAAGGCTTAATTTGCATTACGAAATTTTATATTTCAGGCGAAATTCATGCTATTCAAACGATAAAATAAGTTGTGTGTACTTTTGGGTTCTTGCACCTGTTTTGGTAGAAATTATGCCCTGGTGGTGAGAAAAAAGTTGGATGGAAGTATGAACGTTTACTTAAGTTCTATTCGCATATTGCATCAAATAAGGTTCTTGACGTTTAGATCAGTGTCATCTAAAGTTAAAAAAGCATATCTTCACGATTTCTCGAGGCCCCTTTAAAACCACGGGGCCCATAAGCAACTGCCTTCGCTGCCTATTTAGTAATCTGGCCCTGCCCGGGCCCCTTCCAAAATCAAGGAAAATTGTCCTGAAATGATTTTAAAATGTGTTTTCAAAAAGGAATGGTCCCGATTTTCTCCCACTTTCTCTAAACACCAACAAAGATAATTTGAAATTAGTTAGATTGTAATTTTATTTGTTTAATTGTAATTAGATTAGAGTTAAGAGCCTCAAGGCCGTAACATTTTCAGGAGAACCCTCAGACACCTTTCTATCACTTAAATTTCGAAGATTTTCTGAGAGAGAGTACCCTACCTCCTTGTGTTCTTTCAACGAATTATAGCATAAAATTGCAAATTTGAAACTTCAATGTCACACAATTTATGGGGGCAGCTTCTGAATTCATACTTTTTTCCTAACATCTTTGAAAATAGAATGGGTTTTCAGGACATCAATTTTAAAACATTTTTACTAGAGGGTTACCGAACCACCACCTTTTCCCTAAGAAAGGTCTGAAATAAGCTTGGCTATACTTGGTTACATCGGCCCCCTCCAAAATTCAAACATATATACTCCGCTGTGCTGTACAAATCAAAATTGATCAGTGTTCTGTGAAACATCATCATCATAATGGACTTTTCAGTCCTGACCATTATCTGGTTCATTACAAATAAGTCTTTCTTGTAACTTAACAAGATATTATAATATGTTTTTAACAAGACATTTCAAACATAAAAGTTTTAAAGTAGTTTTCATTGTGTGCATCTTTTAAAGCATTTGCAATATGCGAATGGAATGCTTTAACAGTCTCCTTCTTTATCTGTTTATTTGGTAACCAAACTACTATAAAATATTACATTTTAACCTTTCTTATCAATATTGTAGTGTATTGTTTTAGTAAGTTCTTTCTTTAAATATGTATTTGGAAATTGAGATGCAATTATTTTCATTGTATCCTGCTAAGGTTGTCAAAACATAATCTTGTTCAGGTTTGATGTATTAGGGGTTTCACACAAAATTTATTTTATTTTTTTATTGATTCTTGTAGAAGGCATGAAAATGCTTTGAAGCATTCTTTAAATTGTAATACTTCGCACTCGCAAGCAGAAATGATATAAAAGAGTTTATTAAGCAGGATTTAATTGCATCATTGCTTAAGGCTTAATGTGACCTATTTAATACATTTAAGCTTCAATGACTCAAGTAAAACAGCAGTTGACTTTTTGATTTTGAATTTTTTGACTTTAATATGTTAATAATTAGTACAGTTGTATATAAACTTAAATAGTACATGAAATGTGTTTACTTCATTTTTACAATCATCTTTTTTTTCATGTGACCTCAAAAACAAGGTGCCACTTAAGGACTAATAGTACATTTTTATACTGCACTGCAAGGTTTTTTGACACTGAGGTCGTGACGTCTCCGTGATGTCAGCCTATGAAAACGAGCTAGATAAAACGTCACAGCCTACTTTGCGAATTAGAGGAGCTCGTTAACTGCATGTGAGCTCTTATTGGCTCCACGCGTCGTGACGTTAGTGTCAACTTAAGTTGCTGTCTAGTATAGCAAAACAGAGCCAAAAAAAGAAAAAGTGAATAATAAATTCAAACTTTCTATACTTTCTAAAATGTAAATTTGCTTTTTAAAGAACAGCGTTTCGCAACTTTTTTTAGCTCATGTACCACTTGGCTGTACATCACACTAAATTGTACCACTTTGGAATGATGATAGTATTATTATGAAATTTCTTTTAATTGCGAGTGAGTTTATTTACTTGCATTATACAATGTGACCGTGCATTCACGTCCAATAATAAGAGAAATTCCCCTGAGCTCATGACTAAACGTCATGCTGGATTATAAAGTCACTGAAATTATGAATTCACTGTAATATATATATGCATATATTTATGTATATGCTGGTTTAAAGTCTACTATGTTTCCATATATCGTTACTAATAAATGATTTCAATAAAACCACAAAAATGTTTGAAACAAATTAATTTGTTTTCTTTTCATGCTCAAATATCTTTTATAAAATATATTTAATGCTATCTTTGTTCTTGTTTTGAAGAACGTAATCTTTTACATTTTACTGATTGTTAACGGCTAAAATTTAAAGTGTGGTCTAAAAAATAAACGATCTTGATTTCCGAATTTTGAATCATTGACTGTACATCATAACATATTTGCTGTATAGTATTATTTCTTTAAAATATTTTTTATTAATTGCTAATATTAGAAGCAACATTTTAGGATATGTTTTATGTCTGCCATTATTGATTATTTTTCGCGTATCACTAACTGGTGAGGCACGTACCACCAGAGGGCGATGAGTATTTAGAAGAGAATACAGTAGTAAGAAAAGGTTAGCAAAAACCGAAATTGTAAACATGTACGAAACCGGTTGTTCAGAGTTCAGACAATCAATCACAAATTAAGAAAGAAACAAATTCAAGGTTGCACCTCGGATGAACCTTGGGAAGTATTTTGTGATTCATTGTCAATTTTATGAATCTTCAGATTTTTAATTTATTTTAGCCTCAAATTTATAGTTTCAATGATTTTAATTGCCCTCGGATTCCAGCGTAGAAAAGAAAATAATTTCTTGAAAAATGTACTTCTGTTTTTTGAAAACTACGTCGGTAATCTTAGTTAAATGTTACCCTTCAAATGCTTATCAGTTCGCTTTGTGAAAGAAAAAAATAAAGGTATTTTATTTATTTATTAATATTTTTAGTTTAAAAGTGATTGGTTATAATTGCTTTATTGCGTACATTTTACTTCAAATTAAAGTTAGGTACTTATATTTTTAATAATATCGATGTTCACTTGCTCCAACTTATGGTTTTTTCGAGGAAGAAGGGGGGGGGGGGGCGATAGGTGTCAGTCAGCGTCTTGAAGGGGGCGATGGACTCAAAAAGGTTGGGAAACACTGTTCAAAACTATAAGGTTGCTTTATCAAATGATAGACAGTAATTCTTACTATAGAGACAAAACCCAGGGAATCTGTATGTGAATTTAAACACCATGCTGTGTAATTGATTTATGATTTCTTCATTTCAGGAAAAGAGTCGGTTCCGTTTCGCCCTGCAATATGTCACAGCTTCTTCCTGTGTTGCTCGAATATCACAGGTAAAGCATATTGTTGAATTCTTTTCTATCAGGCTAACCTAAATTACCATTTTGTTTACCATTCACTGCAAAAAATAGGCTGTTGTTTTTACAGTGTAATACTGAAAATATAGGTTTCAGTTTAAAACTGAAAAACGCAGTAATAAACTGTAAAACTAGCTATTTTACAGTTTATTACCATAAAATTAGCTACTAAAATGCACTAGTAAACTAAAACTAGCAGTTTTACATTTTATTACTGTAAACTGGCAATTTTGCAGTTTGCTACTGTAAAATTAACAATTTTAGTTTATTACTGTAAAAACAGCAGTACAGTACTGGCAGCAGAGGTTTCAGTTTAAAACTGTAAAATGCACAGTAATAAATGGTAATACCAGCCATTTTACAGTTTATTTCTGTAAACTAGCAATTTTACAGCTTACTACTGAAAATTTAGCAATTTTTCCAGTTTATTACTGTAAAATTACTATAAAATTATCTGTATTACACTGTAAAAACAATATTCATTTTTTTATAGTGTAGAAGTTCGCATTCAGCAGCAACATTGCATAGTTGCATACTTATCTTGTTAATATTGCCTTGTTAAAATATCCTTTAGCCATATGGTATCATCTAAGTTGTTTGAAAATATTACTGTAGTTTGAATATAAGCACTTGAAATAAGTACTAATATAATTGATCTAGGACTTGCAACGCATTTATTATGATCCTTACAGTTCAGATGCATATGGAATGTGAAACAAAAGTTTTATTCTGGCTTGAAGATTAGAGGGCATGGCGTTGTTCTGAAATTTCTAAAAATCCCAAAATCTTAAAAATTGCCATAAAATTCCTATAAATTTGAAATTTGTCCTAAAAATCCTAAAATTTTCATTACTTTACTTGGTACCTACGTGTGCAGAAAAAGGAAATTCCCTGTAAAAATAAAATTTTTTATGATGATATGTCTATATTTTACCATAAGACCATAAGTTGATAATCTCTCAGAAATTTTCTTTTAAAAAGAAAGAAATACTCATGTTGCTTAGTTTTGTGTTCTGGAAAAGGGAGGGGGGGGGGGTAAGGGAACTGAAACAAGTGCTGTTTGTTTTAGCTATATTTTATAACTCTTGCAATCATTCCTATTCCTAAAAAAAGAAAAAAAATGTAAAATAATAAAGAAAATAAAAGCTGCTTATAAAGCAGGTGTGTAGAGGAAAGTCGGGGTATGGGAATATGATCATATGTTTTTTACTCCCCCCCCCCCCCCGAAAAGGAATGAAAAATTTGTAAACTAGAAAGGTGCTCCCCTTTAAAGCTGAGAAATATCGTCGCCACCATGCTAAACTAACGAATGTGAAAAATCACGTTTTTCAAGTTCGTTTTTCAAGTTCAAATTTTACAAATAATTAAAATTAAAATAATACTTTCGAACAATACTTTTACACTTAAAGATATCTATAAAAGTTTAAAAATTGAAAATAACCAAACACGTCAGGTGGGAAAAAGTTATATGCAGTGTTTTGGCTCTCCTGAAAATTGCCAATTTTCACATTCGTTAGTTTAGCATGGTGGCGATGATATTACTTCTTTTGACGATAATTATATTTGAAAGGTTTTTAACCCTACACTGCATAACATTGCCAATAGGATACATGGACTATTTTTCCTTATGACGAAGCATAGGGCAACTCAAGCATAAAAAGCAAGTATTAGGTATCTTTACAGCAAATATGACCATCTATCCTCAAAATTAAATTTTTTAAAATGTTTTTCAATGTTTTCTCATTACTTTAAAATATATATAGAATAGTTCTTTCAAGAACAAAAAAATATGCAGTGTAGGGTTAAATGATAGCTAAAGGGATTATATCATGGTTTAAAAAAAAAATATTTCAAAGTGTTCAATTGTCTTATGAAGTTATTCATGAATTTTGCAGTTGCTTTATCTTTTTAGTCTTAAGACAAGTTTAAGTTAATTTTTAATGGCTTGAAAATCCTAAAAACCACACAGCCACTTATGTGTATGTATACATGTGGGTGTGATCAATTAAAAGAAAATTTGTTTGACAAAAACTTTGCATAAAAAGATTTTCTATTTCTGCAATAAGATATTTACTAGCACACTTATGAAGTGAAGTTTCTGTAAATTACCTGCTGAGATTAACCCAAATTTGAATCATACGATGAAATATTTGTACTTCATAGTGTGTCGCCGTGTAAACGAGTAAAATATTGAATGTATTGTATTGCAGATCAAGATAGATTATGAAACGTTTTATTATTCTCTACAAAAATCAAGATTATAAATTACATTTAAATCATCTTAAATTTATAATTTGTTGTCCTAAAAATTGTCCTAAATTTTTTTTAATTTAAAATTGTGTCCTATTTTTTTTTGAAGTATCCACTCCGACCCATGCTATTAGGGGTCTCGAGAATTATTTAAATCCTTATTTATAATGTAGTAAATGCTATGTTTGTTATGTTTTTCAGTTAAAACGTGCTTCCATGTTACCCAGTGCGGACCAAGCCACCATGGTATGTTTCTTTTCTTTAGCATGTGCATTTGCTTTTTAGAAGAACTTACTGGAACTGAGTACGGGAAAAAAAGTTATAGTAGTTGATACACTAGAACCTTTCAATAGGGGATACTTGGGGGGACTGGATTTTGGTCCTTTATTCGGAGGTGTATGAATTTATGAATACTGTGTACTTAACGCAGTATAGCATCATAATAAAAATAAACTATTTACATTTAAGGTTTCTTGAATATGAAGGGTCAGGGGGAAAAAAGATGAAAGTCTCTTTTTCATCAATTTTGAAATATTAGCACTATCTAGGGGCTATGATGGATTAATATCATCTGGTAGAACAACAAGGGGGGAAAAAGATGAGAATCGACCGAAATGTGCATGAAAACTCTATTAACTACAAAGGGAGTTACGAGAAATCAAACTTTGTTTTTCGTTTTTCTCGAAATCGGTTTTTGGTCACTTTCATCTTTCCCCTCCCCCCTGGCCCTTCATATGTTTCATACATGCTAGATAAAATTCAGAATTATTCTAAATAATATTTTTTAATTAAAATTTAAATAAAAAAATGTGTAAAATCAAAGTTTTGTAATTCATAGAAATTTATTTGATGTAATTTTTCACGTGAATTTGCTTCATGTCATGTCATTTACAATGCAATACAATGTAAATAACAGGTTGGTTTCATATTAAGTTTTCCATAGTAAGTTTCTCATAAATACTATCTTTCGAGCTGAACACATGAACAAATAGGAAAAAATATGTGACTGTAAAATCCAGGGCTGCGGAGTCGGAGGAAAAATGGTCGACTCCGACTCCGGGATTTTAAAACTTTCAACTCCGAATCCGACTCCGACTCCCGACTCCTGCTTTTTTTTATTATTTTTTTTACCCAAATATGAAGAGGGAAAAACCCTAAACAAAGCTTGAAATATTAAGTCCATTTTTAAAAGTTTCATTTTTATTCATGGTCGCAGATAGGACTCACTTTAGGGGGGCGGATAGCAAGCTGGTTTATCCCAGTCGGAGGTCATGAGAGGTCATTGTGACCTCTCAAAAAGTTCAATTTTCTCAAGAATTCTCGCAGGTAATTTCACCACATTCACCTCAATTCTCGGAGGTCACTGTGACCTCCCAAAAAGTCCATTTTCTCCAGGGCAAAAGACAAGTGCCGCTCTTGTCATTTGACTCTGTACAAAACTAATCCTTTTCTTGTTAAATGGCCAGACTTTATTTTAACACATTGCATTTTTGCTGCAAAGACCCGCCATTTGAAGCACATTATAATGATCCTAGATGCCAAGGATTTGGATATTGGACGCTGAAAATTTGTATCTGTTAGTTTCAAAGATATGTTTTGACCTCCATAAAATTTCGTCCAAATCGGAGGTGGTCGGAGTCGGAGTCGACATGTTTTTCAGCGACTCCGACTCTTTTGGTCCAAAATCAGTCCGACTCCGACTCTTCGACTCCGACTCCGCAGCCCTGGTAAAATCTCAGGAAGAGTTTTAAAATACATATTATTGTTTTCTTTTTGATTGTCAATATCCGCACAAAGTTTCACCGGTTAATTTTAGTAAAATTTTTTAAAAGAAATCTGCTATTTTCTATAAATTCCATATTTCTTATGCATTTATGCATTAATTTTTGCAAGTTTTTCTCTGTGACTGTCCCTTAAATGAAGTGTCCCTTATTCAGAGATAAATACATGATACCCCATTATAGGTGACTAGGTCCAAAAAAAGTGTCCCTTATAAAAGAGGTACTACTGTACTACAAAAAAATAACTGCAAGGGCAAGTGGATAAAGGTGATATGTGACTTTTGAATTTCGCCGATTCACACAAATTCAAATTAGTGTGTGTTCAATTGTGTTAACTCACAAACACAATTGAAGGGGCAAGTGAATAAAAGTGATATGTGACAATTTTTTTTAATTTCTAGAAAAAGCTTAAAAAAAAAATATGTTATCACCTTCATCTACGGTAAAAAGTAAGTTTTTCAAAAATTGTCACGTATCGCTTTTATCCTCTTACCCCTTCAATTGTCATAAAAATAACTGACACTCAAGCACAAGTATCCACAGATATAAAAGAAAAAAAATTAAAATTAACTTCTGCTAGCAAATTGTGAATAATTTCTTGGTTTGACGAACTTGCGAGCAGAATTTTATATGAAATATTTGAAGAGGGGGAGAGCATTTTGATCTGATGCAAATCAAACTTGACTTCAAACCTCATTCTATTTATACAGAAAATAACAACGTTACAATGCACAAATGAGCAGGGATACTGCTGACACGTGTTTCGGCGTTACAAGGAACGCCTTTATCAATGCAAAAAAGTTGTGAGCTATGGATGCACAGACATCCGACAAAAGCAACGGAAACAGAAGCGAACAGCTTAAAAAGCAAACATAGCGGATTACTGTTCGCTCCTGTTTCCGTTGCTTTTGTCGGATGTCTGTGCATCCATAAGCTCACAACTTTTTTGCATTGATAAAGGCGTTCCTTGTAACGCCGAAACACGTGTCTGCAGTATCCCTGCTCATTTCTGCATTGTAACGTTGTTATTTTCTGTACATCTTTAGCACAAAGGTATTTGTAAACCTCATTCTATTCATTTCAGATTTCAGCAATCGTGAACTGTCGGCAAGGTAGTGTAAAGTTTGATACCAGCTGGTAAGTTTTTAATTTATAAGATTCTTTGTTGATACAGTCGATGCTCGATATAACAATCATCTCCGTTCTATAGTGAAAAAAAAGCCTTTATAAATAGTGGTCGCTATAAGTTGTAGAATTTTTTAAAAATACACATACATCACACGTGTTCAGTATTTTTGTTTAAGTTGGCGTTTTTTTTTAAAGATTTCAACTAAGTACTCAAATAATTAATTTTTCATTGCAATTAAAAATATATTAGTGGAAAATACTACAGCAAAATATTAAAGAAATTTTAAATTGGAAAATATGGGGGAAAAAATATTGTGTACTTTCTAATCATTTATTTTCTGTAGAGAAAAATCATAAATAGTTGTGTACCTTGATGCAAAACGTAATTTTCCATTTTAGTTGTAGATCACACATAATGCAGTATTATTTTGCCTTGTAAAAAAGCATTTTAAAACATGGGCGTAAGCAGGACTCGTTCTAGGGAGGGGCAAACATTGGGGCCCCTGGAGACCAATAGGGTCATTCCATAGTGACTAACGTAACATTCAGAGCGGATTTTGTAACTGTTTTACTTGTAACTTAAGGGATAAAAAATATTTTTTAGTTATGCTGGTGGATTTACAATGTACATGGTATCTATATATCATTTCTGCTAAGAATTTAAAACAAAATTACTGAGAGTAGATATTTTTTCAACCAAAATAGCAGCGTGACTAACGTAACATTTTTGCTGCCCTGAAAATGAATGCTCATGTTGTGAGGCAAACATTTCTCAAAGTTAAGCAAGTGTTAAAAATTAAATGATATATTTGAAAAATGTGAAAAGTTGGCTCTTAAAAACATAAAGCACATTTATTAAATCTTTATTTTTTTTAGTCTTGAGAGTCACTTCTACCCAAGAGTCGGAGTGTGTCTAACGTAACGTGGCTAACGTAACCATCGAATAACAAGCACTAAACACACTACAAACTATTTATTATGGCTAATCTCAGTGACAAATACAATACTTTTTCATTTTTTTAAAAATTCTTATGTTGTATGATTTTTATTTATTTACTTATTTATTTATTTTTTGATACTTTTTTCACTTCGGAATTTTTTTTTTCTTCGGCTGAGGTTGGCATTTCTATGGAATGACCGAATAATAGCTTTTTTTCTTGAATTTTTTTTGTAAAAAGCCAGGTGGGTGAAAGTGCACCCCTTGCATGTGCTGTCGGCTCCTACCCGGTTTCCTACCAGGGAAAATACTGTCTAAATTGCGAAAATGAAGCAAGGCCATTTTCGCTTTTTTGCTCCAATAGGATAAGAACAAAAAACAATGCATGATCTGAGAGCGAAAACAAGCATGGTGATAGCTAACTTAATCTTATTATAAATCGTAGCCAACGTGTATAAAATGCTACTAAATCCGACAATATATTGTATTAATGGGCATGAAATCCCCCCAATAAATGCATTATTAACAGTTAAAAAAAACTTGTGTTCTTTTAATGTGAATTACAATTCTAAATTTTTAACTTTAAATTTACCTACTGTGATTTTATTTCTTTCATGCTGTCAAGGCTGAATTTTGAATTTAGCTTTCAACAGGAACGAAATACATGAAGGCAGTGAGAAAAACAGTAAACAGATTCCCTATTTATTAACCTTTAGCATTTTGCTGCAGCCTTTAAGCAGTCTTTACGTATGTGGAAAGAGAGTAGTCTTTTGGTGTTTAGCAATGATCATCATTCTTTTTAATTAAGGTCATTGTCGCTCTGCTGGAAATTTTTGGCTATATGCACTTGTGAATACAGTGGAATTTAGATAGCTCAAAGTCTTATAATTCGAATAGTACCTGGTGACCGAGCCCCGCTCGGTTAAAAAAAAAAAGAGGTTTGTAAATTCATGTTTTTTCTAAAGTTTGAAGTACTTATTTCGGTAAACTTGAAAAGTATTTTTAAGCCCTTGGTTGCAATTACACATTTAAAACAGCCGTAATTTATTTTAAAGAACACAACCTTATTTAAACGATACGCACCGTAAAATTGCATCACAATAACTTTATTTTGATCGATCTTTTTAACATTTCAAAAACAATAAGAATTCTAATGTGTTGCCAAACTTGTTTGCCAAATACCATGAAAATTTAAATGTGAATTTCATGCTTTTGTGATTAAATATGAAATCCATTGTTATAATCAAAACGTGGTTGCTATGAAACAGTAACAATGATAGTAATCATAAAGAAAATGGCGAAAGAAAGCTTCTCAAATTTTTAATGAAGGCACAAAAAACGGGTTTTTTTGTGAAAAGTCGCGTTTTTACAGGAAAAACGCCGATGTAGATGAACTCAAAAACCAAAACTTAATCTAAGTATAAAATTTTAACAAAATCGTTAGAGCCGTTTTTGAGATCCAAAATATACATATGTATACAAGAATCGCTCGTTTAAAGATACAAGATACGATTACGATCTTGTATTACGATAAAGATATTTACGATTGAAAATGTTTCTGGAAACATGAATTGTTTTGCCGATGATGTCAAACTTATGGGGGTTGTAGAAAATGACGAACAAATAAATCAGCTACAACAGGATTTGGATCATATTACTAAATGGGCAGACAAGTGGGGTATGGCAGTTAATGTTGGGAAATGTCAAGTGCTGCATTTCGGTCATGGAAATAAGCATACAAGCTATTATTTACAGGGTTCAGTCATTAGTAGGGCAGATAATGTTATGGATCTAGGTGTCTTAATAAATCAGGATTTCAAGTCCAGTCCACAGTGCAGCATAGCTAGTAACAAAGCCAATAGGATGCTTGGGTTTATTAATAGATCTATTTCAAACAAATCTAAGAAGGTTCTTCTGCCTCTATATAGAAGTTTGGTAAGACCTCATTTGGAGTATGCTGTTCAGTTTTGGTCTCCTTATCTGAAGAAAGACATTAATTTATTGGAAAGGGTACAAAGAAGGGCTACAAGGTTAGTAAATGGATTTTCTAATTTAGACTATGATTCCAGACTTAGAATGCTTAATATGTATAGTCTTGAGCAAAGGAGAACCAGAGGGGACATGATTCAGTTATTTAAATTTATTAAAATGAATGATGTTGCAGGGTTGGAGTTTTGCAAGGAAAGCAGGACAAGGGGTCATTGTTTTAAGCTGTTTAAACCTCAGGCGAACCTGGAAATTCGAAAAAATTACTATTTTAGCAGGGTAGTGGGAACTTGGAACAGCTTACCGGAAGAGGCGGTAAAGAGCAATGGAGTAGTTGGCTTTAAGAGGGCCATTGATCTTCATTGGGGTCTTTAATTTGACTAGGACCAGCCAAGTTGGGCCCTGAGCCTGCTGCTGGTCGCCACATTTGTATTATCTCCAAGTTTTCATAGGGTCCCAAACTCTTGAGAAGTTGGTTGGAAATTCATTCAACTGGAGCTATCAATAACTAGAGTAATTGAGACTCGGCTGTATTTTACATTTATGTTTTTGAAGCATCGGTTGTGTCTCATACTTAGGCTGGAAGATCTGCACGAGACGATCCTTCTGGAGACGACCAGCAACAAGATCACCCCCTTGGTCGTGAACCCCGGGAGGATCCTGCTGACCACGAGCCGCCTATACTTCCAGCCCTACAACAATGCGGAACCCGTGAGTTCTCTCGCTCTCTTTTCTCAGTCTAAGACAGTATTTCCCAACCTTTTTGAGCTTATTGCCCCCTTCCAGCCGCTGACTGACACATATCGCCCCCTCCCTTTCTTTCACGAAAAAACCATAAATTTGGTGAAATTGAACATCAATATTATTACAAATACTGTCGGCCCCGCTTAAACGAATACTGTCGGTTCCAAAAAATATTATTCGATTAAGCAGGGATCTTTAACATTGAGTCTATGACATCGGTTCCGGGACGTTTCATTCGTAAAAGTGAGGTATTCGTTTATCCGTTACCCGATTAAGCGGGGACGACAGTATAAGTATCTAACTTTAATTTGATGTCAAATGTTTGCAATAAATCAACTATAACCAGTCACTTTTAAACTAAAATATATTAAAAATAAATAAAATACATTTATTTTTTTTTTCTTTCATTCAAAGTGAACTGATAAGCATTTGAAGGGTAACATTTAACAAAGATCATCGATGTAGTTTTTAAAAAACAGAAGTACATTTTTCAAGAAATTATTTTCTTTTCTACACTGGAATTTGGCGAAATTAAAATCATTGAAACTTTAAACTTGAAGGAAACTGAATTGAAAGTCTAAAAAATTTATAAAATTGGCAGTGAATGACAAAATACTTCCTAATGTTAGTCCAAGGTGCATAGGAGGAAGCTTTTGAACTTTAATTTCTTTTCTTCTTAACTTCTGATTAATTGTCCGAACTCTGAACAACTGGTTTCGTATATGTTTCCAATTTCGATTTTCACTACACTTTTAGTGCTGCAGTTTTCTCTTCTAAGTACCCATCGCCCCCTATTGCCTCTCAAGAATACACTGCCCCTTTGGTGGGGAGCAAAATCACCCCCCCCCCACCCCAGGTTAGGAACCACTGGTCTAAGAGCTAGGAACTTTTTAGAGTGACAATTTTAAGACATTTTGACTCTTTAATAAATCTCTCCCCGTGCTCTTCTGAGCAGGGTGTCTGGGGGTCAGGAATAGTTGCGTTCGTCACTGCGTATCACATTGCTGATGGTAAAAGTAGTGATTTTTTAAAAACATTTTGAGGTAATTAGAAACTTAAGGGGTTACAGTACCTCAAAAATGACCAAAAGACCAAAAAAAATTTTATTGCTTATTTCAAAAGTAAAAGTTATTTAAAACACTCAGAAAAAAACAGCATTGTTCTAGCTAAATTATTTAAAAAGTTATGAGTGACTTTAGGGCATACATGCTATGTGTTCTAATGGAAAAGCCAAACTTTAAAGTCCTTTTTCTCGGTGATCAGTTTTTAGTGTTTCTATGTTACTAGAAATGCTAAGGAATTTTTTCTATTAAAGATATCACTTTAAAGCAATATTTTTTGCACTCAGGATAATATATTTAACAAAACTGTGCATGGAATAAGCGTTTTATAAATTACACAAATTTTTAGGGTTTGTTAAACCTCGAAGAACAAAATTTTCTAAGATTTTTTTACATAAATGGTCACAAAATATTTTCTAATCAAAATATAAGAAAATGAATGCACAGATTTGTTGAGGTTTTCCTTGTGATCATTTCGCAAAAAGAAATTTTGAAATTAGTGCAGAAACAAAAAAGCCTTAGGGTTTTAAAAAAACTGAAATTTTCTTACATTTTTCAAATTTTCAAAAAAAGTTTTCAAAATTTTTGATGTTTGAAAATAAATTATTGATTGTTAAACAAGTGCAGAAACAAATATTTCAAAGAATTAACTTTTTCACTTAAATTAAAGAAATTTGTTAGAAAGGTACTGTAACCCCTTAAACATGTTGTAAGTATGTCATGTAATATATTGATGGAAAGCTCAATTCCTTGCCTTCACAATGGTTTTTGAATTTTTAGTCTACTATAATTAGAAAAAAAGTTGCATGTAAAAACTTTGTGTTTTTTTTTTTTTTTTTGCATTTTTAACAGCTCTGTATTTCAAACAATTTTTGAAGTAGAAATCTAAAACTTATCTTGTCATGTGCATCCTTCACACCAATTTTCGTTAACATCGGAAATGGTGAGGTTAGCATTTTTTTCATGATTGATTTGACGTGGAACGCCCCAAAATGACTTAAAAATCACCATTTTTTCCAGTACAAGCGTGATGCACAATAAAAACGCAACCACTCTCGACCGCCAGACACCCTGCATGCAGCTCAGAAGAGCACAAGGAAAGATATATTAACCAGACGTCTTAAATTTTTTGTTTTTTTGATGTTGCTAGCTCTTGGACTTATAAATGGAATATCTCCATATATTATTTCTCTAAGCCGAATCCTATACCCGGTCGAAACTCGCTCATTTCTTTATCGAATTGCATGAAAATTTATGATTTTGAAGCTTATCCCGCGGGCTATTGATGAAAATTAGACCCACCCTCTAAAAAGTGTCGGTTCGTTTTTTATTCGAACTTCAATTTTTGGGCACAAAATTGACTCTATCTAGCGAAATAATTGTCGTATCGTCTCCATTTTGATTTCATTCGAAAGATTAAAAAAAATGCGTTCTTTAGAACGTTTCTCCGCTAGCGCCGCGTAACGAGAATCTCGAAAATCCACGTTTAAGCGACTTATAAGCGATTGAAGTTTGAAAAAGTTAAATTTTTTGCTCAACTGTTAAAATCGTTACATTGTTGTTCAAATCAATTTTAAATGCGACATTTCAAGCCAAGGCTTAGCTCGGTAAACCTTAATTGTAACTTTTATTGTTTCAAATACTATGGTAGTTTTGCGATAACGTTAGTATTTAGTTTAGTAGTAGCCTTGGGTATTTGATTTTAATACAGGGTATCACTTTTGTAGTAGTTGTAAAAGTGAACGTGTCTTTGATCTCTTTGAAAAGTTGTCAGAACGACGGCAGTAGATGGCGATGTTGTGTAAATGAAGCCAATAAAAATTGTCGTATTAAATTTTAAGTTTAGAGTTTTTTTTTTTTTTTTTTTTTTTTGCGGAATTCCGCACGGGTCACCTAGTTTTATGTTTAAACTTTCAAGCACATAAGTTAAAGCTGCATAAAATCTTGAGCGCTTTTGCCACTTTCTTGCTACAATGCAGATTTGTTGCAGTAAAAAACGCAACCACTCTCCTCTGCCAGACACCTGGCATGCTGCTCAGAAGAGCATGGGAAAGATACATACCTGCCAACTTGTACGTTTTGGCCGTACAATGTACGTTTTTTTTGCCCTTTTGTACGATCGTACGATAAAGGTGTAAAATCGTACGTTTTTCAGATTTTTCATCAATTCCATTTTTTTTCCCCTATATAACTACATTTCAACGACGAAGCTTCTTTAGAATACATCGTTACATGCAGAGGCGTATTTGGACGTGAGGCCGCCCTGGGCTTTTGAAACTGGTCGCCCCCCCCCCCTTGAGGTGTTGAATTTTAGAGTTGTAAAATTTTTTTTTTTTTATTTACTTGACATAAAATGTATTTTGAAGGTAAAACGTGCAAAGCCCAGTCACACAGCTAGTTAAACATGAAATTGGTTGGTTGTTAACAACCAGCCAATTGGTAAAAATTCGTCTTTTGCGAATCTCAAATTTTACTACTACAAATCTGCTCTTACATTATTATAAATCAACATTTTTAGTACTTAATTACATTAAGAACTTTCTTTCGAAATTTAAAACAGTTTTTGAAATAAAAAATCTTCACATATTTGTTTCAAAAATGGTTTTAAAAATTTTAAAAACTTGTTTAAAGATTTAAATGAAAAAAAAATGTTACTAGACCTTATCAACAACTTGCAATTGGAATAAAGTAAACGAATAATGAAATAACAATAATATTATCGCCGTTAGCAAGCACTGTATTAAATAAACCGTAAGGACCCGTTTATTACGAGCACTCGGATTTAACGAGCAACATGTTACGGTCCCTTCGTGCTCGTTATAAGCGAGTTTGACTGTAGTACCAAAGGCAACTGAAAATATTAACTCAGATCAGTAAAATTTTGCACATATACTTATAATAACATGAGGCAACTTTTTCGCACTGTTGGAAATTTGAGATTAAAAAAAAAAAAAAAGCTAAACACATTGGTGAGAACGTAATAAAGGATTTCAATTACTGAGAAGATAAACTGCGTGGTACATTACATAACCTCATATTAAGCTGAATTTCGCGAGCCAGAGTACATGTAACCTTTAAATGCAATTAAATTTTGCTAGATAACAAAGGAAAACACGCAAAAAAGAAAAAAAAGGAGAGTAGGGAGTAATTTTGAAAGCCTTGCTTTACATCCTTTTTCCAGTTTAAAAAAAAATAATTCATTAATTAAAAAAAAAAAAAAATAAAAAAAAATGCACTTAAGAAAATAAATAGATGTCTGGAAGAGCACCTTTTCCCCAGCGGTTCAAATCAACCTTTACTCAATTTTACAGCTATAGGTGCTAACCTATAGGTTAGCACCTATACTGTAGGGTCTACTAGGCACGGCAAAAAAGACGTTTTGTACGTTTAAAATGTCGTTTTCAAGTTCGTGGTCTGCAGGTCTCCCGTGAAATTTTGCTCTTTAGTTAAGTCCTTAAATTGAATTTAACTTTCGATTTTTTGACTTACTTAAGAGCCCCAAAGCAGAATACTTAGTGATGTTCTGCAACGCAAAATTATTTGCCAAAATTGTTCTGCAAGATAGATTTATGCATTATATATTTACCGTCAAAATGTTACCAAAAAGTGTTTTCTCATTTTTTCGTTTAATGTACTGCAAATTGGAATATATATATATATATATATATATATATATATATATATATATATATATATAATGGGTCATTCCAGCGAAAATGGTACAAATCATGTTTGAAACTCTTTACTTATATTAAGATTATCAATGTAAATAATTTCCACCAACTAATCATATTTTTTTTATTGAGTTTCAATTTATTCGTGTTCAAATTTTCACTCGAACCCTTTGGAGCCGGGGATTTTTTCAAGGTTTCATACGTCTGGTACGACAGTTTATACCTTCTCTTTTCAATGAAAAATAAATCTGTGGTTCAACTGTCGTACTACCTGGTCGAAAGAAAAATTTCTTTTATTGTTACAAATCTTGTAAATAGTTGTTGTTTTTCCTGCCTTGCACCATTGTCACTAGTTTTGGTTTTATCTGGCGACATGTTGCAAAAGTATCTGAAGATATCACTTTTACCATTTGTATACCGACCCTGTAACTCCGCACGTCTGCTGTGGTCTATATGGCAATTTTCACGGCACTGGCTACGGCGCCGGTGTTATTGCCTGCTGCTCTGCGAGACATGGGCTACGAACAAAGTGTTTTTTTTTTCTTCTTCTTTTTGCTTTCGAACAATAACTTTTTTTTTTTTTTTTTTTTTGGTTGCTTAATTTTGAACATAATTGTTCTGCAGCCCCGATGTCTGTTCTGCGACGTACGTCGCCGATTTAGCAGTATTCTGCTTTCGGGCTTAAGAGCCCTTATAACTCCTGCCCCAATATAACAGAGAAAATTAGAACAAAGTCCGTCTTGAGCAAGAAAAAAAGATATTTATTTTCTTTTTTTAGGATGATTTTAAATGTTAAGATGTTCAGGAGTTTTATTATCTCCCAATAGGGCGGTCTTTGTGAAGTTTTTGCTCAAAAATTAATTATAAAAAAAGTAATTAGAAACAGAAAAAAAAAACGATCTAAGGTGCAACTCCCCCCCCCTCCCTCCCGGGTTAGAAGTACTTTGTTTACTCAGTTTTCAATGTCGCAGCTACCAGTGGCGTAGCCAGGGCGTTCATCCCCTCTCTCCCCCGCAAGCTAAAAAGGTTACACACATGTAAGTACTTATCGCGTTTTCCGACTCTTTATTTCAAAAAAATTTTCAATTCCCCAAACGAAATACTTCTCGCTACGCCTATTGGTAATACTATGTGCTATGGGATCTCCTGTACACAGGACAACCACAGACACAAGTTCACAATTTTTTTGACGTTACTTCTAAAAAATACATGAAGTTTGCTTTTTGTTAAAAAATAGCATATAGTTTATTCATTCTGGCACTACTAAATGTTTATCTCAGCTATTGAGTGTTGATTAGGACAAGGAACGTTGACGCCAGTGGACATCTATCCTTCTAACAGGAAAGTGATTAGTGAGATGATCTTGTAAATAACTCTCGTGTTACCTGGAAGTTTCTCATCAGAATCCAAGTGACAGTGCGGTTCCTGCGGTTCACACGATGCAGCAAAAAACTGGTTGTCCATCTGCTTCTATTTACCTCCCCCCCCCCCCCCCGAAACCACCCGAGGTCGCTCACTGCTGAGAATAGAAGGGGTTTGAGAAAGAGAGGAATAAATCATAGTGGAAAAGGATCCAGTGCGGGCAGCTCTTTGTACTTTGGCTTTGACTTCGGACGCCACCACCTCGATGAATTTTGCCCATGCTCACCGCTGCGCCCTGCCAATACAAGGGGAAAAAATGTGGCCCTGCTGTCTAAAAAAAAAAGGAAAGGTCTTCACTTTGCATGGAAAAAGTGCCGCCCCCCAATCGTGCCGCCCTGGGCTATAGCCCATTAAGCCCATACGTAAATACGCCACTGGTTACATGCATTCATACGCGAGGCAAAGCCTAAACTTCGTCATATTTCAGCACTGAACGCGTACTTCGCGGAAAACTGGTCCGCGTGGTTGAGACTGCAATCCTTTTGCATCGTGCAAATATTTTAACATTTGCGAAATTTTTAGGTTACATTGACATATGCTACCTTAGGTTATCACATTTAATTATTTATTTTTATAATTTATAAATTTTTTCCTCCCCATTTTACATGTTTGGATTCTATCCGCGATTCTCGTAAAATCGCTTCTTTTTCTTGACATTTCAATCCTTTAACATCTGGTCAGTGCTTTAATTTTTTGATGGTTAGAAGTTATTTTAATATGACTACCGAAGACTACTTTATTTTATTTCATTTATTTTCTTTTCATGCTTTTTTTTTCACCAGCATGCTTATATTTAACTCATACGTCACTGAAAATTGCAACTGAAATGAATTTATTCAATTGAAAATACAAAGAAAAGTTAAAATATCAATTAAAATATAAAAAAAACTACTGAGAGTGACTGTGATATATAATAACAATAACTCATTTAATGTCTGATTTTCATTAAGAAATACATTTTTGTCTCCGTACGATTTTGTAGGAAAATAAATTGTAAGATTTTCTAAGTAGACATGTTGGCAGGTATGAAGATATATCAAAGAGCCAGACATCTTAAAATGGTTATTTTTTTGACGATGCCTCTTGGATATCTGTTTAAGAGGTTACAGTACCTTTCTAACAATTTTCTTTAATTGAAGTGAAAAGCGTGATTCCTTGAAATCTTTGTTTCTGCACTTATTTAACAATTGATAATTTATTTTCAAATGTTAAAAATTTTGCTCACTTCTTTTGAAAATTTGAAAAATTTAAGAAAAATTCATTTTTTTCAAAACCCTAAGACTGTTTTGTTTTTGCATTTATTTCAAAATTTCTTTTTTCTAAATGATAACAAGAATTACTTCTAAAAATCTATGCATTCATTTTTGTACATATTGATTTGAAAATATTTTGTGAGCTCTTATGTTAAAAATTGTTAGAAAATTTTGTTCAAAAAGCTCTAAAAAATGTAGTAATTTATAAAATGCTTATTCAATGCAGTTTTGTTAAATATATTATCCTGAGTGCAAAAAATATTGCTTTAAAGTTGTATCTTTGATAGAAAAAATTCTTTAGCATTTCCAGTAACATGGAAACACGAAAAACTGATCATCGAAAAAAAGCACCTTAAAATTTTGCTTTTCAATTAGAACTAATAGCGTGCATGCCCAAAGTCATTCATGTCTTTTTTAATAATTGAGCTAGAGCAACGCTGTTTTTTCCGAGTGTTTTAAACAACTCTTACTTTTGAAATAAGCAATAAAATTTTGTTTGATCGTTTGGTCATTTTTGAGGTACTGTTACCTTGTACCCTTAAGCTTCTTTTTCTCTCACAGCTAGCTCAAGTGAGTAAAATATTTGTCCTTTCAGTGGCCTGTCTTGAAAATAAAACTCTCGAACATCAAGAGGATAATAAAGCGGCGATTCCTGCTCAAGCAAGTGGTAACATTATTTTTTGTTTCTAATATTAACTGAAGAGCTTGTTTCCAAAAGGCGTTGTGCCAAAATTTTTAAGTATTGACTTTTTGATGGAAAAGATAACGGATGTGTACACTGCAAAAAATGACCTGCTGTTTTTACAGTATATTACTGGCAGCTAAGGTTCCAGTTTAAAACTGTAAAATGCACAGTAATATTAGCTATTTTACAGTTTATTACTGTAAAACCAGAAAATTTTCAGTTTATTACTGTTAAACCAGAAATTTTACAGTTTATTACTGTACAATTAGCAATTTTACAGTTTATTACCATATTAGCTATTTTAGTTTTTTACTATAAAACTAGAAAATGTACAGTTTATTACTATACAATTAGCAATTTTAGTTTATTGCCAAATTGCCATATTAGCTATTTTACAGTTTTTTACTGTAAAACCAGAAAATTTAGTTTATTACTGTACAATTAGCAATTTTACAGTTTATTAACATAAAATTATTTGCATTATACTGTAAAAACAACAGTATAATCCTGGCAACAGACGTTCAATTTTAAAAGTAAAATGTGCATTAATAAGCTGTAAAATTAGCAATTTTACAGCTTATTACTGTAAAATTTCCATAAAATTAGATGTATTGTACCATAAAAACAACAGTGTAAGAATTTGCTTACGATGGGTAGATTTTCTGAACAAAGTTAAGTCGTTTTAAAAACTGAGTGAAGTTAGTTTTTTACCGAGAAGTTAAGTTAGAAGTCAGAAGCAATATTTATGTTAAAAAGGATTAAGTCAAGTTTAAAGGTCAAGCAAAAAATGAAAACGCAATAAACATATTTTGAAATTACTAGTAGCAATAGCAACTAAAAAACTACAAATCTTTCTATTTTTCTAAGTAACCTTGCAATGATGCACCAAATGCTAAACATGGGTGAAAATAATGGTAGCAATAAAGAAATAAGACTTGTAAACTAAGATTTGTGGAAAAATCTTTCAAAATTGTGTATCTCAAATTTATGCTGTACTTGAAAAATAAAATAAATAAATAAAAGAAAAAGAAAAAAAAACTTGGATTGCTTTCAAATGGAAGTAAGCTGTTTTATTTTGTTGTTTGTTTGTGCCAAGTGGGCATAAATCATGCAGTTTTGTTCCAAAGGAGCTCGCTTTTTCTTATTTTCTTTCTAAATGACTATACTATCTCGATTGTATCAACTATATAATTTAGTGTTATTATAATCGTAGATTTCTGGGGAAAATTATTGTTTCCCTGAATGAATTATTATTAAATCTTTCATAAAAAAATCATGTTCCTTCAGAAAGGGAAAAAGTGAACTTAACGTTAGTTGGAAACAAGCTCTTCAACTATCATTTGAGTTAAATTATTGCTTGCAATGTTTGTTTTGAGTTTAAGGCTGTTTTAAAGTTGGTAATGTTGTGTGAAAAGATAATATGATTGCAGGATATTATTTACTCAACTGCAACACAGCCAGAAGGAAAGGTTTGGTATGTTTGTGTATAGGGATGTTTCATCGCAGCTCCTAAACTATTCATCCGATTTTGGTGAATGAAGTGTCAATCGATTTGTTATTATGACGCTGGTAAAATAGGCTAGCTATTTATTTAATTTCCAGTTAATCATTAGCTTTTTCCAATTTCCAGCAGCATTTTAGCATCATTTTTGCTCTGAAATGAAGACGATAAAATGCTCGCACAAATAAGTACTATATGTTGACGGAAAGCTACGAATTTTCTGTATCTGACAAAGTTTTTTGAGATTTGCATTTCCCGAATTTTTAAAAATCATGAAAAAATAAATATTTCTCATTTTTGACAAAATTAATTTTTTCACGATTTTCTTAAAAATCGGGAAATGCAGATCTCAAAAAAGTAACAAATATGAAACACAGATATAGTCTGTAAATTACTCCGGAAAAGAACCATGTTGAAAAATGAAATGAAATTTGTAAAACTTAGTTCCAACTTTTCACATACACTATAAAAAACAGATGTTTTTACTGTATAATACAGCTAATCAGGGGTGCCCACAGCAAGGGATTATGGTGCAAGTTGCGCCATGAAAATTTTTGTGGGGGATTTTTTAAACTAATTTATTTATTTATTTAATTTTTTTTAATTAAAATTATGTACTGTTTTTTTTTAATTTGATTTTTAATTTAAATATTTTTTTTATTTCTTTATTTTTATTTTTTATTTATTTATTTATTTAGTGTGTGTGTGACTGGAATGTCTGGAAGGGAAAAAAAACGATTCTAATCTGCTCATATAAAAAAAAATAATAGTTATAATTTAAATAAATGAATAATATTTAAAAAAAATAATAAACGGGATTTTAAAAAAATAATAAATTATTTTTTAAAAAAAATAATACTATTTTAAAAAACACATAAAATGATAGAGGGGTAAAAATAAAAATTAAAAAGGACATGAGGGTTGTGAAAAATTTTGGGGGGTAATGTGCGCCATTGAGCTTGGGAGGGGGGATGGGCACCCCTGCAGCTAATTTTATAGTAACAAACTGTAAGAATTGCTAATTTTACAGTATTAAGCGGTGAAATTGCTCATTTTACACTAGTAAACTGTAAAATTGCTGCTTTAGAGTAATAAACTGTAAAATTGTTTAGTTTATAGTTTATTGCCGTGCATTTTGCAGTTTTAAACTGGAACCTCTGCTGCCATTGTTATACTGTTGTTTTTACAGTAGAATACACCAATTCTGTGGTAATGAACTGTGAAACTGCTAGTTTTACAGTTTATTACTGTGCATTTTAGTGGGGCCGTGGTAGCCCGATCGGTAAGGCGTCGGACTCGTGACCGGAGGGACCCGGGTTCGATCCCCAGCGATCAAAGATCCACCGTCTTGATTAATGGTGGCTGTGGACGTTAAAAATGTCGTGGTCACAAAGTCCTCCAAGTGAAACGATACCTCTGGTGGTGCCGGGTCTAGGGTTTGCTCAACCCTAGGTTCCGGTTCAAAAAGAACAGAGCGCTCTTCAGGGCCCTATCCTGGTTAAACCATGAGTTGTGGTAGGTACTGGGGGGCCTTGGAGTGTGTGATGTGCATTTTAGTTTTAAACTGGAACCTCTGCTGCACCTCTGCTGCCAGTATTATACTGTAAAAACAACTTTATTTTTGCAGTGTAGTACATCATAAAGGTGTGTCACATGGATCAGCTTTAACTTTTTAACTGTCATATGAAGTTTCTAGACTCTCAGTTAAAAGCAACTTTAAAAATGTCGATAAGTTACCAGGGGTATTGCCCGATAATGCTGCCATGTTTTTACGATGCTGTCTTGATGTCTCAGTTTGTTTCAGGGTCTGGAGTTGTACTGCTCGAAACAGTCTGCTGTGCAGCATCTATTTCTGTCTTTCAAGAATCAGACGGAGCGTGATGTCCTTTTTTCCAAATTAATTATTCAACCTGGTGAGTAAGTTGTCGTACTTTCCTTTCTCTGCGTGAACCGAGTATCATGTTTGTTGAAGTTTGAAAAGTGAACTTTAAAAAGGTTTTTAAACTTACAAATACCAAATGCAATTGACCCCCCCCCTGACCCCCCTACATGGCATGCTTGTCTAGTATGCATGTTTGGGTGGCAGGAATCGGAGCTGTTTTTTTTCCAGGGCGTTGAGAAGAATAGAAGAATCTTCGTTTTGTTCATTGACAAAATAAAGAAAAGAGAGAGCTTTTCTGAGTTTTACCATACGTTTTCATAAATGGTTTCAAACTTAAAGCAAGCTTTTTAGGCTTGGATATTTTGGGAGACACGAGAAAAGAGCGATATATCCGTGTGAGTGATATAAGTAGAGGCTATTGTATTTGCACTCACTCCTTGGTGTATTGCATTTGTAAAGCACTAAGTCACTGCCCCAAGCCAGGGCTAAGGGATTAAAATGCAATACACCCCAAACTCTGTCATTAAACCCAAGGACTGCAGTTTTGTGCTTATTGGCACTCGTCAGCCTGGAATAGGATTAACCCAGGGGTGATTGTGTTCCGTTATTTTATCGGATTTCCGGTATTTTCGTGATAGATTCTGGTATTTTCATGGTCGAAAATACCGGAAATAAAATATTTTTAATTGTGCTTTTGTCTTCCCACCTTCGGTATTTTTTTATTTTTCGAATTTTCGGTGATTTTCCGATAATTACTAATAATATTCATCGAGCAAAAATGTTAAGATGCCATTCTATTGTTTTTGACTTGAAACTATTTGAAACTATTCAAATGTATGAAATGCGTCTTGTTTGTTTATGAAAGACAATTTATTATTTCATATGCATAATTATAAAATTAGGTGTGCTTAAATAATAGGAGTCTTGGTTTTTTTGAAAAAAGCACCCCCCCCCCCCCCCACACACACTTCTCTTCAAAACTTTCAGGTATTTTTTCATGAACTCACAATCACCCCTGGATTAACTGAGCCTGAGGCAGAAATTCTCTTATAGCCGCAAAAAGAGCCAAAAAAAAAAAAAAAAAAGCGGTAGCTAATGTGAAATTAGAGCACCTTGGAGCGACCTCACATTATTATTATATTTCATATTAACTACCAGTTTTTTTTTCTTTCTGGCTTGGTTAATCCTATTCCAAGCTGACGAGTGCCAAAAAGCACAAAACTGCAGTCCTTGGATGGAATGATAGTTTGGGGTGTTATTGCAAGCAGATTGACTGTTTTTTTTTCTCTCTTCCAGAACTGAAATTAGAAGACACAGGACAAGAAAATATGACTCTCTTGTGGCAGAATGGGCTGATTTCCAATTATGACTACCTTTTGTATTTAAACAGGTATCTGTAGCAAGTTTTTCATTCATTGGAACGATGTTATTTGCAAATCTTCTCGAGCAGTTGTGCATCTAGAATTGTTTCCTGGGGAGGGCTAAGTGTTACTTCTTCAGAAAATTTTGGAAATTGAAGTCCTAAAGAAAAAAAATCGTTATTTTTGATGCAATTAAGGAGGAAGTTATCTCTTTCCAAAAGTCATGTCCAAACACCGCCATTTTAAGTTTTGTTTTATCAAGAGGATTAATCGTCATGCTTTTAAGAGTTGCTTAACCTTGTAAGCGGTCAATTATTTTACCAGAAATGCTTCCAAAAAAGGCATTTTTTTGCATATAGTTAAGTACCATACTTAGCAGAATAAGAATATTAAGAATTTTTTTATTTTTCTACAATTTTGGTCACAAAAACTCTAAATGTTTGCTTTTTTCAAGTACATTCTGCATGCAGTTTAGAATGGTTTACAAATTATGCAAAAATTTCTCTCACACTTACTGTGAATTTTGAAGTTTACAATTTTTCATACTGTCTTGTCATACAGTAGAACAAAAAGTTCCCACTTTCCCGCTACATAGAAAAACTCGGATGAAAAGCATTTCATTTACATGGACAAGCCACACCATTTGTTGAAAAATAATGCTACTAAATAGTCTCTTTTAATAATGAAAAATTCGGGCAAACCAGAACAGGAAATCAGAAAATATCGATGCCCATACGCTGTACGGGCAAACCAGATGAGGCCAATTTCGGGTAGCATGTACACTGTATGAGTAAACTGCTTAAAGGGTTAAGCCCCAAAGCTCTCCCCGTGGGGTAGGCCATTGTTTTCGAGATTCACTAAAATGTACCACATTTTTGTAAATATCTCACTAAGATCTACTAAAATAAAAATATCTTAAAATGGATAATTAAATCATAATAAAGTATGACTGAGAAACAAGTTACCTTTAAAAATTTCAAAATCATATGAAATTTTCTGTACAAAATAGCAAAAGAAGTACTTTTATCTTTTGGGGTTATATGTCCATTTTAATGCAATGTTTGCATGTAAACTATTATTATGTAGTTCTTAATTTCAACCTGATATTATGTATCATGTTTTATTAGTAAGTATTCAATAAGTGATATAAATATTTTATTACTTTTCAGTTTGGCTGACCGCAGTTTTAATGATCTGACTCAATACCCTGTCTTCCCTTGGATTTTGTCAGATTACACATCAAGTTCCCTTGGTGAGATTAAATTTTTTGTTAATATAATTAGTTGAATGTTTTCTCTTTATGAGTTTTTATTGTTTTGGCCGATTAGTTAGACTCCATAAAAACAAGAACACTGTTGTAGTTGGGCTTTTGTTATTGCTTATATTGTTGGGCAGTATTATCACATGAACCCATAATCAAAGATAGATTGATGTGTGTTGTTATGAGTGTAGCACACATGAACAGATATTTTAAATTTAAACATTATAGTCCAAGAGCTGGCTCCGTCAAAAATGCGATTATTTTAAGACGTCTGGCTCTTTAATCTACCTTTCCCTATGCTCGTCTGAGCAGCATGCGGGGTGTCTGGCTGCCGAGAGTGGTTGCGTTTTTTAGCGTTCATCACATTTGCTCTGGAAAAAATTGGGATTTTCAAGTCATTTTTGGGCAATTTCACGTAAGCCAATCATGAAAAAGTTTTTGACCTCACCATTTCCAATTTTAACAAAAATGGGCATGAAGGACGCATATGACACGATAAGTAATCCTGCCAAGTTTTAGATTTCTATTTCAAAAATTGTACGAAATACAGAGCTGTTAAAAAAGGGAAAAAAGCAAACAAAGGTTTTTACATGTAATTTCTTTTCAAATTATAGTAGTGTCAGAATTCAAGAACCATTGTGAAGGCAAGAAATAGAGCTTTCCATTGATATATTACATGACATACTTACGACAGGTTTAGGCTTTGGAGAACCTCAAAATGGTTGAAAAATTACTGTTTTTTCCAGCAAAAGTGTGATGCACAGTAAAAACACAACCCCTCTCTGCCGCCAGACATTCCGCGTGCTGCTCAGAAGAGTGTAGGGAAAGATATATTAAGGAGCCAGACATCTTAAAATTGTCACTCATAAACTTTGCAAACTCTTGGACTATAATGTGAGCAATCCTTGTATCTCTTTAAAATTGTTTTTGCTTCCGTTGCACAGATAGAGTAGATAGATACCTTGTTTTTTAAAATCTTTGTTTTAAAATACCTCTAGCAGAGTTTTTGTTTGCATATTCATTTATTGATTATTTAAAAATATGTTTACTATTATCTTGATGTTTTAAAACCGGAACTACTTTGTGTCAACAAAGCATCATTTTTCCTCTCTCCCCAGACTTGAGCGATCCGTCCATTTACAGGGATCTGACAAAACCAGTTGGCGCTCTTTCGGAAGAAAGGCTGACGAGGCTCAAAGTAAGATTTTTAGATTTTTGTCAAAACCTTAACCCGTTACAGCCCAGTGATCTATTTATAGATCACCTCTTTTCAGACCCCTCATTGAAAACAACACCTTTCTATCATTTCTTATTCCTATTGGCTGGTTTTCTTACTCATGTGGCTACTCCCCTAAAATCTTTCTTTTCCCGCTCAGTGCAGCACGTAACGTCTGAAGTTTGTCATGTTGCAGAATCATAGTGCAGTTTTCAATGCTGGGTACGATGGAATTTTTTTTAAAAGTATATTATGCTTTTCTTTTGTTGGTTTTAATTTTACAAATTTTTATTAATTTGTTACAAAATTTGTACATTCAAAGCTAAGATTAGAGGAAAGTTACCAGCTTTTTTACTACCATCTATTCATAGACCATCTGTTATTTCAACTCCAAAATACTGTAAGTGAATAAAACTTTATCTTTAGTCTATTTATGAAGTATAAAATGCTATTCAAGATTTTTCAAAAATTTTCACTTAAATCAGAAATCCAATTTTTGATGGATTACTGCCTCTAGCTCAGTTAATCCTATTCCAGTGCCAACAAGCACAAAACTGCAATCCTTGGATGGAATAACTGAATTCGCGGCACATTGCATGCTCATTACCTTATTTATAATTAGTGATATTTTTTATTTTCAACTGTTATTATTACTCGTTTTGAGGCTTATGAGAACTTGGGCTATATAGGACGGTGTAACACTGGGTGTACTGCTCTGACACAGTCAACTAATGCACGTTTCATTTTCTGTTTAGGAACGTTACGAAGAAATGGCTGATCCGAAATTTTTGTATGGTTCTCATTATTCCACTCCCGGGTTTGTGCTCTACTATCTTGTCAGAAAGAGTAAGTCGCATTTTTCAGATTTAAAACCCAGTCCCGTCATTTAGGGGGGGTCCTTCCAGGAAGGGTCGCCCCGAACTAAAATTTTTGGGAGGAAGAAAATTATCAATTTGCTGAAGCAAGTTCCAATTTTACCAAATGATAAAATGCAAGCATGCACGCATGTTGTACATGCATAACATATAGTGAGGAAAAACATTGAAATCTCAATGTTGCAATATTGAATGCAATTCAAATTGCCTAATTGTTAGAAAAATGTGCCGAATACGGAAATTATTGGGAAGTCACAGTGACCTCCCATGACCTCCCGTCGGAGTGCTCCTGCCTCTAGGATTTGAGAAATCAATGTATTTACATATAAGTGGGCGTGGTATTTATTGTTTTCCGATGAAATTGCATTGTATTTGCTACCTTTGCCCCCCTCCCCTTCCTTTAAAAACTTGAAATGACTGGCCTGTTAAAACCTAATTTTGCATTAAAAAATTTATTTTCAAATTTGATTTAATTTCTATCAAATAATGTTTTAAAGGAATGTCAAAATAGGTTTTATGATTTATTCAAGTGAGTGAACATTTTTTTTACCCTAAGAGTCTGATTTACACAACAAGATGCATGAGGCAAACTAATCCTTCTGAATCTAGCTATTTTGAAATTAGAAGTTTCTAGCCATGACTGAGCATAGCTTCAGTAAATGCATGTAGTAACAGTAAATGCATGCTGGATTATCGTACATTTAGTGTTAATTTATTTACATAAAATTATTTAGCGTTTAGAATGCATCAATTGCTTTAAATGTTGATTCAGTATGCTTCAAGTTTAAAAATATGTATTCAGGTTTCGCATTCCCCTAAAATTCCTAAATATCCTAAAAAAATTTCATCTCCTAAAATTCCTAAAAATGTGCTAAAATTTTTTTGTGTTCCTAAAAAAAATTGAACAGTTTTTTACAGGAGTTCCTTAGGAGAATTTAACAGACCCATCTGAAAGTTTTTTTTTTTGGCAAAACGAACTTTTTTCCAAATATTTAATGTGATAAATAAGAAATTTTACAAAATATTTTCTTAAAAAATGCATTTTTCACACTACTTTTTATCTGGAGACAGACTTAAAATTCTTCCTAAGAGCTACGATGCCTCAGACAAGTACAAGCAAATTGGAAAAATTCAGACTTGCCTATCTTGGAAAATGAAAATTTTGAAAAAACACGACTGTAAATTTAAGATCCTTCTAGCTTATGAGTATGTTATATGAACTGAATAACATGTTAGTATTTACCGTCTTTTGTTTTGACTCTTTTTTTTTTTTTTTTTTTTGCAAAAGGTTGTCATTTACTCTGTAAGAAATAAAATGTATTTTCAATTTTGTTTGTCGGGCATTAGGTAATAAACTACAATCAGGTACTTATTTGTACTTGAATAAAATAGTAAATTGCTAATAAAATTTTCCTAGAATTTTGGCAAAATGTTTCTCAAATTTCCAATAAATTTTGAAAAAGTCTGCTGCGAGCCCTGTGTATTGAATAAACTATATTTTATAGACTTATGTCAATGCAATGTGTTTTGTTGATTCATAATAGAATGTGACTATTTTTATCAAGTAATCATACAAAGTTTAATGGGCTCTTTTGTAAATTATTTGCAGGTGCAAAAGTTTACTTTTGAATGTTTAGTCCCAATCAATTTCATCCATCGTATCAGATATTATTTAGCTGAATAAATCAATACGTATTATATGTTTTTGCCCTTTACAGTGCCACAGTATATGCTGTGTCTCCAGAATGGCAGGTTCGATCATCCAGACAGAATGTTTAACAGGTGAGCTTGAATGAATTGCAAAGTATCAGCTGTTGTTTATACAGTATAATACTAGCAGCCAAAGTTCCTGTTTAAAGTACAGTTTATTACTGTAACACTTGCAGCATTACCATAAAGTTAGCTGTATTCAACAGTAAAAACAACAGTACAATACTGCCGACAGAGGTTCCAGTTTAACACTGTAAAGTGCTCAGTAATAAACTGTGAAACTAGCAATTTTACAGTTTATTACTGAAAGCTAGCTATTTTACAGTTCATTACTGTAAAGTTAGCTACATTATACTGTAAAAGCAATATTTATTTTTTTACAGTATATTTTTTTCCCAATTTTTTGAGCACTCTCTATGAAATCCTTTCTTAATTAAATTCAGAGATATCGAGCTTGTAAACTGGCCAAGCGGCCTCTGTATATGCTTCAGAAAATTCATTACTGACATTTAAACAATGAAATTGTGGAATAAAATTTTAATTTATGTTATGTACGTGAGAATCGTGGGATGAGCAAATTTTGTTACTTCTTTACGCCCCGTGGAATTTAGCGGGATAAGCAGCCAGAGGTTTAACAACTGCTTTAATTAATTTCTGAATGGAGTAGATATTGTTTAATAATAACGGAAATGTGTTGTTTAAAACCTGAATGTTAAGATATATGCCTGCTTTGGGAATCAAAAATGGTACATTAGTTATTAATAAGAGCTTCAGAATCTTTAGTTGCCTAGATCAGCGCTATTTGTTTGTCATTGTTTTTGAAATATTTTATATTTAAACTTTCATGCTCATAAATTAAGAGTTTCCGAACGATTTTTAGCTCCTGTACCATCTGGTTATACATCGTGCTAAATTGTACCACTTCGTAAAAATAATTGTATTTCGTGAAATTTTTTTTGCTAGTGTGTTTATTTATTTGCCTTATGCATTTTATAGGGTGACCATAATGCACAATGAGGCTAATTCTATTGAAACACGCCTAAACGTCATATCAGATGCTCACTAATACATGTGCTTACTGTTACATATTTGTCTACTACAATGTCACCTTTCGTTTACTAAAAAATAATTTTAATAAATGCACAAAATTAAAAAAAGTCAATAATTTATTCTCATCTCACAATCAAATATTTTAAAACACGAATTTAATGAGATCTTTGAGATCTTGTTTCCAAGAACATTTTTTATTTTGTTTTGATATTTAGTGAAGGCTAAATGCTAAATTTAAAAGTGATTTCTAAAACAAAAAATAAAAAACTATGTCGCTTGCCAGACTGTCAATTAAATGTTGTGTTTTTTTACACCTTCACATATTATAAGTATTACTATATGAAAATATTTCAATTTATTTATTTTTATGTTTGCCATTATTGATTATTCTTCGCGTACCACCTAGTAGAACCTTGTGTACCACCAAATATATGTGCACTGCAGGTTGAAAAACGCTGATATATGTCAAAGCTGTGTAAAATCTTGAGCGCTTTCGCCACTTTCTTTCTGCAATACAGATTTCTCCCCCTTCTTTCAGCGTGCCAGACACGTGGAGAAACATCACGACCAACACTTCCGATTTTAAAGAACTCATTCCTCAGTTCTATGAACCCGATGGGGAAGGGAGATTCCTTCTCAATGCAAAGGTAACTGAATGGACTTCTTTGTGTTTAGAGCCAGGGTTCGAAAAAAAATTTTTTTTTTTTTTTTTTGAAGCCCTGCTCACCTGGGTTTTTGATCAAAAACCCGACTTTTTACGTTTTTTTTCAAGAATCATTTTAATATCACTCTCTATTCAAACATTGTGGGCCTATTTTTACTTTTACTTTTCATAGAATCAGGGAAGTCCTGAACAGAGATCACTCTGACTTCCTAAAATAATTCCTCAAATTTGGAAGCAGCATTGTAATATTAAATTTTTAAAATTTATATTATATTTTAAGTTGATATTGAATTGAATTTATGTATTGGAATAATTATTGCTTATTTTAACCTTTTAAGTACCTATTAAAAAAAAAACAAATAGTATAAAATTCACATGTAGTTTTATTTCTAATACCTAATGAGTTGTCAGGAAAGGAGGATGGCGATTTTTGGACCATGTATTGACCAAGATTAAATATTGTAACAACCTAAGTATCATAACATAACTAAATGGATCAATACCAATTTCTAAGCTTAGTATTCATCAAAATGTTTGTAAAATTTAGTTTGATTCTAAAATTAAAGTTTTCAATATGCCAGAGCATTTTTTTAGGATTTTTCACTGGGCGACACGGGGCGGTTGTCTGTCATTAAATGTGTCTGGGGGGGGGGGGAACCCAAAAAAGATATAAAATTTTACAAAAAAAAATTATTTTTAATATTTTAAATAATATTTCAAAAAAAATTGAAAAATTTCACCCAATATTTGTAAAATTATATTCAATCTAAAAATATGTAACAAAAATAAAACTTTTTTTTTTCTTTTCTGGCGGGATAAGTTAAAGGAATGTTACTCTTTTCTTGTAGTTTTTTGCAAAAAGGGGGAGGCTTTTAGGAAGAGGGAAAAAGGAAAGAATTCCGTTTACGAAAACTAGGAGTGACCAAATGTTTGATTTTACAATGTCGCCCAGTGACTCTGTTTTGCATTTTCTAGGCGACAAGTTTTCTTCACTAGGCGACATTAGTGTCGCTTAGTCCCTATGTTAAAAAATGCTCTGCAATATGCAATAAATTTTGAAAAACCCCACTTTACCGACACAGTGGGTTTCTTCAAGTGGGTCCATCCGAAAAAACAAGAGTGTGTTGTTTTCAGGAGCGGCCCACTTTGGGGAACCCTGCATCTTTTGTATGTAAAATGTTAAAGCAGGGGTGATTGTGCTCCTGTACTTTACCACATTTCCAGTATTTTCATGCTCAATTCTGGCGTTTCATGTTCAAAAATACCGGAAATAAAATATTTTTAATTATGCTTTTATCTTCCTACCTCCGGTACGTTTTTGATTTTTTGAGTTTTTTGGTGATTATACCGATAATTATTAATAATATTCATCGAATAGAAATGTTAAAATGCCATTCTACTTTTTTTTTACGTTAGTGAATTATTTTATTTGCATCCTTTTTGATTTTGATGCCTTCCTTTTTAAAAACGCAATCCATTTGCATCCGATATGAGAATCCAATTTTTCTCATTTCTAGATAAATCTAGTATCTAGATAAATTCTTTTCCATATTTTCAGTAACAAGTGCAACTTTCATTACTTTATAAATATTTTCGCACAACAAACAGTAATTCTCTCAGACTTTGATTTTCTCCTTAAAATATTTTTTGGCGATAATTTGTACAACGCCTTCTCATAAGTAACTTTATTACTCATTTACAATTTAATTAAATGCTTGCACAATATTTTGACTAAAAACTATTTGAAACTATTCGAACATATGAAATGTGTCTTTTTTATTTATGAAAGGCAATTAATTATTATATATGTATAATTATAAAATTAGGTGTGCTTAAATAATAGGGGCCTTTGTTTACCCCCCCCCCCCCCCGCTCCCTCACATGCACATATTTTCTCTTTAAAACTTTCAGGTATTTTTTCATGAACTCACAATCACCCCTGTATTAAAGGTAGCTGGATCTTTAAAGAATAGTTTCCAAAGCATTTGCTGCTCCTTTAGATTATTTTCTTGACTTTCAAAAAAGTAAATAAGTAAATGAATAAAAATAAATGTTTAAATAATAATAATAATTTAAAAAAAATCAAAAGTCATGCAAAAAGAAATGACGTTTATATTGTAATATTGTTACAAACTTTTTAATGCCCATTGTCATGATTTGGATATTTTTAATATGTCACTATTTTAAGTCTGCATGTTCTAATATTTTAAATGTGTAATTTCTGTTTTAATTGTTGTTGCATTTCTTTTACTGGATTTTTGCCAATGTAATTGGATTTATTTGTAGTGTGCATTTTTACTTCCTTTTACGTAGTAAAGGAAGTATTGTGATCACGAAAAAAATTTCACTCAAATTTCGGTCTAAATTTTGACTTTGCTCACCCCTGAATGAATGTCGCGTAGTTTTTTTCGACCTGTCAGCACGTGCATATGTACCTAACAACATACAAACAGCCGAAAAATCAATTTCGACCACCCCCGAGTAAATTACGACGATTTTTCTCGTGACTTCTGTATGTACGTATGTGCGGATGTATGTGCGGGTGTATGTGCGGATGTATGTGCGGATGTGGCTCGCATAACTCAAAAACTATATGCCGTAGAAACTTCTAGCTTGGTATGTAGGCTCTGAGGGGGGTCTAGTTGTGCACCTCCCCTTGTGATTGCATTCGAATGTTCCCAAAGGGGTCTTTTACCCCTTTTTTGGGGTAAATCAATGTTAATTTCAATACAGACCCAAGTGATATGAACTGGCGCCACTACTTGGCGACATGTCGCCAAGCTTTTGGTCGCCAAGTGTTTGACGCCAACTTGGCGATATATCGCCAAGTTGGCGACAAATTTGGCGAAACAATTATTTTTTGAATTTGTGTTCAACTTGGCGCTATTGGCGATATTTTGCGAAAAATTCACTAAATGATATTAAAATCAGCAATATTTAGAAAATTAACCATTGCAAAATATTTTTTGCATTGTTTCGTGGTAGATTAGGGGAGTAAATATTTGAATTGTTACCTTGCTCACTCCAAGCAATTTTTTCAACTCTTAAGGCAACTACTAAGAAATTTACACGTAAAAGGAAGTAGTGTGGGGTCCATACCAGATTTTTTTAAAGTGAATAATAAATTTAAAAAAATTAATCTGCAAAAGAAATAACTAATTCACTAAAATTATGTGTTTTAGTTTTTGAGTTAATATTATGTATATTTCTTTCCTGCTCAGAATTTAAACTTTGGTCTACGAATGGATGGTTCTAAAGTAGGTGATGTGGAGCTTCCTTCATGGGCAAAAGGTCAGTTATAGTTTCTCGGAAAGTGTTCCTTCAAAAGTAGTGTGCACGTGTTGTTTGAAAGAAAGATCTATCAAATTAAATTTGCTGCCCGAATAACCTTTCTACAGCCACACCGTCCAATATATTTATTGCAGTGCAATTTTGAGGCTGCCGATCAAGCTCATGCTGAAAATGATAATTAGTAATGAACTCCCGGCTACTTAGGATGGCCTTAGTAGTGCGAGATCCGGCTGCAGTTTCTATACACCCATCAAGCATTGTCATCACATATAAATCAAATGAAAGCTAATATTTTTTGTGAGGAATATATTTTATCATATTAGAACAAAATTAAGGAAAACGCATTTGCTGAAATTTATTTTTATAACGCGGATGATAAGCACCAGTAAATATACGATGCATAATACGCCTTAAGTTGTCATAATATTACTTGTCTAGTGGTCAGAGGAGTCTAACCGTGATGCGGTTCGAATCCCGACTCAGGCATGGATGTACTTCTGTCCTTGTCCTTCCTCTGTGTGTATGACTCTGTTGTGAATGTCCGCCACACAGACCCCATAAACGGGTCTTCGGCAAGTGGGAGTGAAATTATTACAGTCAACGCTCGATATAAAGACCATCTCCGTTCCAAAGAAATAGGTCTTTATAACGAGTGGTCGCTATAACAGGTAGAATTTTTGTATTTCGGGAATCAAGTTGGGGCTTTTCCCACTGGTCTTTATAATGGCATGGTCTTTATAACGTGTGGTCGTTATAATGAGCGTCGACTGTATTTAAAAAAAAATTGCTGAAATTATGGAGCCTCAGCAAGTCGATACCCGCTTAACTCGACAAATTTTCGTGTTCCTTTGGGGTGTCGAGTTATTCAGGGTTCACTGTATTTGAAGTATGTTTCTACTACTTTTTGCACCGTTTGTTAAGAATGAAATCAATCAATACATGCATACGATGCGGGCCGTGGTGGCCCGATCGGTAAGACATCGGACTCGTGTCCGGAGGGACCCGGGTTCGATCCCAGCCGATCAAAGATCCACCGTCTTGATTAATGGTGGCTGGGAGGCGTTAAAAATGTCGTGGTCACAAAGTCCTCCAAGTGAAACGATACCTCTGGGGGTGCTGGGCCTAGGGTTTGCTCAACCCTAGGTTCTGGTTCAAAATTAAGAACAGAGCGCTCTTCAGGGCCCTATCTCGGTTAAACCACGAAGCTGTGGTAGGTACGGGGGACCCTGGAGTGTGAAATGAAATGCATACGATAACCTTTAAAATTTCGTGCAGCAGATTACTGCCATCCTTGTCGGATAAGTGGAGTAAAACGCTAAGTCTTACTCTAAGTGATTTTTATCTTTAATATACCTTTCCATAAGCAGATTTAGGCTGTGAATTCTGGGGGTACAACAAACTGGGGCTGCCGGAGGGAGGGCGGTATTTCTCAGGATGACAGAGGTTGAAGGGCCCTCCTTTGGAAATTTTTACAAATTTAATTTAAAAATGTTGGTTTTCAGCTGATGTGAGAGTAGATTTTATTGCATTGTTTACTGGAATGATGTGCAAGAATTTGAAGCAGTTTATGAGATTTTTGATCAAGAATAGTCACATATTTTTGACTTTATTGGCCAGGGTTGTTTCAAAGTAAAAGAAATTTTAATGATACACCAATTTATACCCAATTATCGCGGATAAAATTGTAATTTAAGAAATACATTTATTTGATATTTGCATAATTTCTTTCTTTTTTTTTCTTTTCAAATGACTAAAAATACTTTTATTTTTCATACGTAGCACAGTCATATTTCTTTCGCTCTGTGGGCGCAAAGTTAGTAATTTTCTGGACAGGTTCCGTGGAGGTATGAAGTTTGGGAACCTTTGAACTTAATGTTATATTTTTAGATTTTCTTTCAAATAAATTAACTTGCATTGTAGCGATGGAAAACTATAACTTATTTTCCAGACTGTTTCCTGGTGAAATATACTTAATTTTTTTTTCAAAATCCAAGCAAAATGTTGGGGGTGCGGGGCACCCCCGTAAGTCCGCCTATGTACCTTTCCCTGCGCGCTTCTACGCATTATGCAGGGTGTCTGCCGACTGAGAGTGGTTGCGTTTTTTCACTGCGCATCCCATTTTTGCTGGTAAAAATAAGCGTTTTTTTTAAAACCATTTTGGTGCAAATTAGAAGGTTAAACCAGCCAAAGTATATCTTTCAATATATCAATAGAAAGCTCTATTGCTTGCCTTCACAATGGTTTTTGAATTTTATTCTACTATAATTTAAAAAAAAAAAGTTGCATGTAAAAACTTTTGTTTTTTTTTTCTCATTTTTTAACACCTCTCTGTTTTGTACAGTTTTTGAAGTCGAAATCTAAAACTTGGCAGGATTACTTATCTTATCACAGGCCTCCTTCACGCACATTTTTGTCAAAATCGGAAATGGTGTGGTCAAAACTTTTATTTCCGTGATCGATTTGACACGGAATTGCCCGAAAATGACTTAAAAAACACTATTTCTTCTGTACAAGTGTGATGCGTTGTAAAAAGCAGTCACTCTTGGTCGCCAGACACCCGGGCTCTTTGGGGTCATATGTGACCCCAATGCAATTTCTGTTTAATATACCTTGTTAATCAACCATTTGTTTTTAATGGCATTTTGTGGCTTTTGTTCTCCTAGTTTTCTATTCAAAATAATGCTATTATTGTGTTTTATTTTTTCTGAATTGCATTTTTTGCATACAAGACCCTTGGCAGGGAGGTCATTTCGAATTTTTCCAGAGGGGGGCAAAGGGTGCATATACAATGTAAAATTTACCAAAAAATGGCAAAAACCACGCCCACTTATATGCCAATACATTGATTTCCCAAGGTCAGGGGGAGGCAATTGACCCCCTCCCCTGCCCTCCTAAATGACGAGCCTGACCCTTGGGGTCACTTCCCCAGAATGCCAAAAAAAGAGGACGTTGCAACTTTTGTCCAAGAGAACTGGACAAAAAATGCATCGAAAAATGTCATAAGTGTTTGAAATTCACATGCAAAAAATCATGTTTTTTCAGGTATGTAACAGTTGTAAATAAATCTACAGTTATTGTAACCTTTGCTCTAAAGTTATTATTTTTAATGCACAAACTAAATTTTACTTTGATTGTGTCTTTTTATTTTTATTTTTTTAGCATTAAAAAGTGTGTGAACTAAAAAAATGCATGTAACATTCAATAATCATAATAGATTAATTAAATGAAGCATTGGGGTCGTTTATTACTCCAAGAGTCTTGAGTGCAGCTGAAATGGGAGGGACCCACGAGGGTTAAAATTGTCACTCGAAAGCATTGCTGGAGCTTCTACTGTAATGTCAAGTTATTGATATTGATGACTGACACTTCTAGACCCTGGCCAGTTTGTTGGAGTGTTGCGAGAAGCTCTCGAATCTTCCTACGTCTCTTCACACCTCCACCACTGGATCGATCTGGTCTTCGGATACAAGCAGCGGGGAGAGGAGGCCATCAAAGCAGATAACGGTGAGTCCACTCCCTCTGCAACCGTTACTTGTCGTTTCCAGCCATGCTCATTGTATAAAGCGGTAAGTAACCGCCCCAAAGGCAGAAACATGCAATACACCACCAACTCGGTTATTTCCATCCATGGACAGCGGTTTCGTGCTTATTGTGCACTCGTCAGCATGGAATAGGGAAGTAACCGAGTTGGAGGCAAAAATCCTCTTATAGGTCAAAGAGAGCCAAAAAAAAACTGGCAGCTAATGTGAGATTAGACTACTAGCGAGCGATCACACTTGGTACAGTACGACTTATAAATTTTAAGGCAGAGCTCGGGTATAAAGCAGTAAGTAACCGCCCCTAAGCCAGGGCCCTGGTGTTCTCAAGGGCGGATCCAGCTTCTGGCTAAGGAGGGGGTCATTTTCGGAAGGGAGGGGCTCAAAGGGCAATTTTTGGGCAAAAATGGGGGGTTTGACAATTTTTTCGTGATATAAGTACCAAAAATGCAAATTTTTGCTATATTTTGTCGGTTAGGGGGGGGGTCATGACCCCCATGACCCCCCCTCTTGATCCGTGCCTGGGTGTTCTAATTTCACATTAGCTGCCAGTTTTTTTCGCCTCTCTTTGCTCTATAAGAGGATTTTTGCCTGCAACTCGACTACTTTCGTATTCCATGCTGATGAGAGCAGAATAAGCTCGAAACAGCTGTCCATGGATCGAAATGGTCGAGTTGGCGGTGTATTGCATGTTTCTGCCTTAGCCCTTGCTTCGGGGCGGTTCCACACTGCTTTATACCTTGCGCTCTGCCTGAAAATTTACGAGTTGTACCGTACCAAATGCGGTCGCTCGCTGGTGAGTGCATAATAAGCACAAAACTGCAGTCCATGGATAGAAATAACCAAGTTGGTGGTGTAACAAGAGCTGGCGTGTCTAAGCCAAATTAATTTCCCACTCTCCGCACTTTTCCCCTTATGGTAGTCGTAGTTATGGCTCTGTGGTTTTTTTTCCCACTGAGCTTTTACAACAATGGTTAAATGCAAACGATTAAAATTGCTTGTGCATAAACTGTTATTCAATTGGGAAATCAGCGTTAATAAAACACAAGTTTTTTTTAAAAGCCTGTGCTCTATTTATGTATGCCTGGATTTGTTCGGCAACATTTAACAAGAAGTTCTGTCAAGAACTAAACGAGCCTACTTTCCCGTACATCGACATCGGCATTCTAGCATCTGATCATTATTCTCTTGATCATCTGAGACTAAACATTATGTCAAACATACCTTTTTAGCACTTAAAGCTGATTTCTAAAAGCAAAATATACCCCTCTCATCAGATGAAATAGAGACATAAAAAGTAAATAAATGAATAAATGAAGTTTTGTCGCACCTTTTAAAGAATGTAACTGTTACAGTTCTTCCATAGAAAAATTCCTCAATCGTTTTCAAAAAAAAAAAAAAAAATTAAAAGTACAAAGTACATCAAAACACATTTTATCAAAGAAAGGAAAAAAAACTCGTCCGTCGATAAAATGTCTCGATTTTCACTTTTAAACCGTTGCCAGTTGTTAAATATAAATAAAGAATAAAATTCCCTCGTGAATGAAACACTTTTGTTACAAAAAAAAATCGTCTGCCAAAAAAAAATAATAGTAATAAATAAAATAACACAAATGAATAAATAAACAAAAAATCGTCTGCACAGTCAGTCATTTTTTTCTGAACCTGCATTTCCGCCATGTTTGTGGAGTCGGAGTCGGAATCAGAGTCCTCACAGAAGATTATTCAGAAAAGTACTTTACAAACATTATTTATCAAAACCATTTTTTTACAAAGTTAGTTTGAAGGAAATCCGACTTTAAGTTCCAGGATCAACATTCAACTTAAATTCCCCGTAGGCGCTAATGTTAAATTTTTTTCTGAACGGTTCAATATTGAACGAAAAATGGTTGAAACCAAAAAGCGAAATAAGGGAATGAACCTCTCCGAGATCTTTCAAACAAAAAAAAGTTTATTCCATTCGGATGGTTCACTCAGAAGTTATTAGGTGGGGAAAGGTTGCTTGAACGGTTCAATGTTGAACGAAAAAATGTTCAAATTGAAAATTTAAATACTGTAATGAAGTATCCTTGCTGAGATCCTTCGAACAAAAAAAAAGTTTATTTAAATCGGACTGTTCACTCAAAAATTATTAGGGGTGACAGCTTGCTTGAGCGGTTCAATGTTGAACGAAAAATTGTTCAAATCGGAAATATAAATACGGGAATGAAGTATCCTTGATAAGATCTTTCGAACAAAAAAAAGTTTGTTGAAATCGGACTGTTCACTCAAAAGTTAGCATCGCGGGACAGGTTGTTTGAACGGTTCAAAGTTGAACCAGAAATTGTTCAAATCGAAAAATCAAATATGGGAATGAGTTGTACTCGCCGAAATCTTTCCAACAAAAAAAAGTTTGTTCAAATCGGAATGTTCATTCAAAAGTTATTAGGGGGGGAAAGGTTGCTTGAACGGTTCAATGTTGAACCAAAATTGTTCAAATCGAAAAATCAAATATGGGAATGAGTTGTAATCGCCGAGATCTATCCAACAAAAAAAAGTTTGTTCAAATCGGAATGTTCATTCAAAAGTTATTAGGGGGGAAAGGTTGCTTGAACGGTTCAATGTTGAACCAAAAATTGTCCAAATCGAAAATGTAGATACAGGAATGAAGTATCCTTGAAAAGATCTTTCGAACAAAAAAAAGTTTGTTCAAATCGGACTGTTAACTAAAAAGTTAGCATCGCGGGACAGGTTGTTTGAACGGCTCAAAGTTGAACCAAAAATTGTTCAAATCGAAAAATCAAATATGGGAATGAGCTGTACTCGCCGAGATCTTTCCAACAAAAAAAAGTTTGTCCAAATCGGAATATTCATTCAAAAGTTATTAGGGGGGTACATACATACAGACAGACCGACCGACAGACCGACACACAAATTCCCCATCTCAATACCCTACTTTCAAATTTTTAATTTTTCGATATTCATTTTACCTTTTTATTTTTTTAACTTGGCGATATTTTTTGGACTTGGCGATATTTTTTTAACTTTGCGATATTTTTTGGACTTGGCGATATTTTTTAGATGCATTAAGCCAATTTTAATACTTTTTTCGTCTTTCTTTCATTTTTAACAGGAAAGTAGGCTAAAAATAACTGAGATATGAGGATATAAATAAAAGCCGTAAACCTTATTCGACAAACATAAAATAAATTAAATGCCTCAACAGCGGTGTATAGAGAAAAAAGAGTGGAAACTGTTTTCTTTTGTACGGTTTCAAGGAGACGACGCAAAATTTCTAAACTTGATAAGCCTTTTTTAAAGAAACAGTACAGCAAATGGAGCTGCTTAATAATTGCAAAAGTTTTCCATTTAGAAACCTCATTCTATACTATGTTTGCCGAGTACTGAGTTTTGTATTTTCCAACAATCCAGGGACTTAGGCTTTCTTGTCTAAACTTAAGCCTCTGCTCAGAATCTAGTCTAGTCCTATAATGTTATAGTATATAGGTTGCAGCTAAAAGCATAATATTACAATCATTGTAGCTTTTAAACACCTGCTTTGTGCAACTGTTTGTGTTCCACTTAAATACTGAAGAAACATGAAGGAATATTTATCATATCAATACTGATTTTCTAGATTTCTTTAACCTAAAGATTTATTTTCAACTTTTCCTTCCAGTATTTTATCATCTGACCTATGAAGGAGCTGTTGATTTGGATGGGTAAGTGATGTGCTTTTCTTTTTACTTCCTTTTACGTAGTAAAGGAAGTGGTTTTTTCGACCTGTCGGCACGTGCATATGCACCTACCAACATATAACCAGCCCTAACATCCTTTTCAACCACCCATGAGTTAATTACGACGAGTTTTCATGGGAGATCTGTATGTATGTATGTATGTATGTTGCATAACTCAAAAACTGTATGCCGTAAAAGCTTCTAGTTTATTATGTAGGCTCTGAGGGGGATCTAGCTGTGCACCTCCCATTGTGGTTGCATTCGAATGTTCCCAAGGGGGTGTTTTACCCCTTTTTGGGGGTAAATCAGCGTTAAATTCAATGCAGACGTGATATGCTTTGGCGCTCCCACTTAGCTGTATATCACCAAGATTTTAGTCGCCGTTTGCCGCTAACTTGGCAGCACATTCATCAAAAAAATAATTTGCCAAATTTCATTTCAATTTGGTGGGTGCTATTGGCAATATTCTGCAAAAAATCCACTGAATGGTGTTAAAATCGGCAATATCTAGAAAATGAATCATTGTTAAACTTTTTGCATTGAAACGCTGCTCTAAAACCTTCCTTTGATGCAGAGGACTTGTTTTTTTTTTCCAGTATCAAGGATGCAAACGAGCGATATGCGTTGGAGGTGCAGATAATGGAGTTTGGACAGATCCCAAAGCAGCTCTTCCAGAAACCCCACCCCTGCAGGAGGCTGCCCCCTTCCCCCATAGGGGACCACCTGCCGGAATTTCCTTCTCTTTTCAAAGATGCCAAGAGTAGAAGTAAGTGGACACAATCAACGGAAATTTGCAATTTATTGTAAGTAGAAACTATAAATGTTTTTTGAAATTAAGACTGAGTATTTCATGTAAACTAACAGTACTACATTGTTTATTGATTCTAGACTTAATTATTATTATTATTATTATTATTGTTAAATAGAAAATTAAGTTAGTAAAATTTGTTGAGCACTTAATGTTCCTGCAGTAGTCTCAAAAGTCTGCGGTTCTAGCTAATTTGAAATGCTTTATTGCCATTTTGAGATAAATATTTGATAGATAAAAATAAAATTTGCATTAAAATCTGAAAATCAGAATTTTTAGCTGCAGTAAAATTTCCTTTAGTACATGCAGTAAAGTAATAAAACAATATTGAAAAGTGTGAAAAAACACTTATAAAAAATTCTTTGACTGCTAGAGATATATTAAGATATGCTTTGGAACTTATATGAAACACAATTTTAAATGCACTTTGCTCATGTTCCCCGTAAAGTGCAAAGTTTCTACCACAAAAGAATTTTCCGAGTAATATGAGCTTGCGTGAGCCCCAATTACCTCATATTTTAGAAACCCTACTGTATTTTAAAATTAAATGGCAAAAACATCAAATTTCAGCAAACGAGGAAGAAAAATAAATAGTATAAAGCAGTAAGTTACCGCCCCTAAACCAGGGCTAAGGCAAAAGCATGCAATACACCGCTAACTCGGTTATTCCATCCAAGGACTGCAATTTCGTGCTTATTATGCACTCATCAACCTGGAATAGGAAATAACCGAGCGGGAGGCAGAAATCCCATTATAGAAGCAAAGAGAGCCAAAAAACTGGTAGCTAATGCAAAATCAGAACACCAGCAAGAGACCTCACAGTGGTACGGTACAACTAGGGGTCTGTCCAGGATTTTTCACAGGGTCCCTTTTTTGTGAAAAAGTCAACCAATTTTGTGAAATATAAAACAATTTGAAATTTTTTAGGAAAAGGGGAAGGGGAGTTAAGGGGTGTATTACTCATGCAAATAAAAAAATATCCATTTTTTTTTGTTTTTCCAAAAAATAATTGATTTTTTTACACCCTGGATGATTGTAATTTTGTGAAGGGACCGTTTTTACCGATCGGATTTTTGTGAAGGGTCCGTTTTTATCGATCGGATTTTTCTGAAGGGTCCGTTTTTATTGATCGGATTTTTCTGAAGGGTCCGTTTTTATCGATTGGATTTTTGTGAAGGATCCGTTTTCGAACCCAAATTTTCTCTGGCCAGACCCTTGACAACCCAAAAATTTTAAGGCAGAGCATAGGTATAAAGCAGTAAGTTACCACCTCTGATTCAGGAGTGAGGCAGAAATATGCAATAACCGCCAACTCGGCTATTTCGATCCATGGACTGCAGTTTCGTGCTTAAGTCCTTGGATGGAATAACCTAGTTCGCGATATTTTACAAATAAATAGTGCATGTGTGTCTCTTATCACTAAGCATTTCTCACCTCGCAATTATGCTTTTGTAGATGATTCCGAGTCCAGTAACAGGTCGGAGTCGTCATCGAAAAGATGGCAGAAAGATATGACGCAACTGACCGTCTGCTTGGACTGCAAAGGTCATAAAGAGTAGGTTATTCTGCTTTCTTCTTACAGTCCAAGAGCTCGTAATGTTTTCGAGTGATTATTCTAAGACGTCTGGCTCTTTCCCTATGCTCTTCTGAGCAGCATGCGGGGTGTCTGGCAGCCTAGAGTGGCTGCGTTTTTTACTGGGCATCACGCTTGTACTGGGAAAAATAGTGATTTTTAAGTCGTTTTAAGACAATTCTATGTTAACCTTTTGGATCCGGGCTGTTTTTTAGAAATTTTTCCTTTGACCCAGGTAGTACGACAGTTGAACCACAGATTTCTTTTCCATTGAAAAGAGAAGGTATAAACTGTCCTACCAGACGTATGAAACCTCGAAAAAATCCCCGACTACAAAGGGTTCGAGTGAAAATCTCAACCCCCGTCCTCTAAAAAAATAGAGTTACGGTATGTGTACCGCCCGGCTCCTAAAGGTTAAATTAACTCATGAAAAAAAGGTTTTTAGCCTCGCCATTTCCGATTTTAACAAAAATGGGTGTGAATGATGCATTTATGATGCATTTGATAAGATAAGTAATCTGCCTAGTTTTAGATTTCTACTTCAAACATTGTATGAAACACAGAGCTGTTAAAAAGCAAAAAAAAAAAAAAAAAAGTGCTAAAGAAACCATAAGTAACATCTTTTAAAATTATAGTACAATAAAAATTCAAAAACCATTGTGAAGGCAAGAAATGGAGCTTTCCATTGATATATTACATGACATACTTGCGACAGGTTTATTCTTCTAATTGTCCCAAAATTGTTGAAAAAGCACTCTTTTTACCAGTAGAAATGTGATGCACGGTAAATAACGCAACCTCTCTCTGCTGCTAGACCCCTCCCCCCCCCCCCATGCTGCTTAGAAGAGCATAGGGAAAGATATATTAAAGAGCCAGACGTCTTAGAATAATCACTAGAAAATGTTGCTACCTATTAGACTATTATATTTGCCAGCTTTCCCCTGTCTCTTTACGTAGTTCAAGTTATCTGAAAGATGGTTTCGATTCGGTCTTTTCTATTTTCCAGACAAATCACCGACGTGTGTATCACGAAAGATCAGAAGTACATTTTCTCAGTGTCTCAAGGTATGTCAATTTTTGTTTTCAGTGCAATATATATGACACGCATTGCCATTGTATCTTGTGTAAGTTTCCTCCCCTGGTCTGCTACAAAATAAGCATAGGTATTTCATGTTCTTATTATCAATTAAACATTTGTACTGCTGCCAAAAGCAGCCAAGTTATTGAGGAAAAAAACTCAAATGTTAGCCAAAGGAAAAAAAAAAACTTTTTGTCTTCTTCACAAGAGTTACTCTTGAATTTTATTTCTTTTTTCTACAAATGTATCATGTATGATGCTCCTTATAATTTAAGTGGATTGCAATTTTCATTCATAGAAATAGATTCAATTAAAAAAAAAATCATTTGAAGGGTCAGGGGGGAAAACCACAGTAGTCACATTTGATTCATTTTGGGAAAAACGAAATTTAAACTTTACGAACTCATAAACTTCCCCAGTACACTTGTTCTAAAATGACAATAATACATGGACTACAGTGATTTTTCACGAATATTGCATGTACTAAACGAAATTACACTTATTTTTCTAACAGATGGTAGCATCAGTTTAAATTCAACAAAAAGTGGGCTACCGTGGTTTTCCCCCTGACCCTTCATTTATTCAACAAGTTTATATCAACTTAAAGCAATTAAACCAAATGTGAACTGAAACATGACTTAACTGAACTGAGCAAGTTAAAACAATCAGGAACAGTTTTTATAATGCTTCGGCAAGTTTGTGCTTCTTTCTTTATGCATTTTTTTCTTATTTCATTTTTTTTTTATTTCACCCTCCGGGGTCCCCCGTACCTATCAGCTTCGTGGTTTAACCTGGGATAGGGCCCTGAAGGGCGCTCTGTTATTAATTTTGAACCAGAACCTAGGGTCGAGCAAACCATAGGCCCTAGCACCCCCAGAGGTATCGTTTCACTTGGAGGACTTTGTGACCACGACATTTTTAACGCCTCCCAGTCACCATTAATCAAGACGGTGGATCTTTGATCGGCTGGGATCGAACCCGGGTCCTTTCGGACACGAGTCCGATGCCTTACCGATCGGGCCTTTTGACCCTTCTTTATGCATACGGTCGATGTGCCCTCTAGCTAAGGGCTGAATTCAAGTGAAACACGGACGATCGCAACTCACCATTGCAATCGCAAGTTCCCAAATTTGGATTCAAGTGAAACGTTACAATCGCTACGAGATGCGATTCTAATGTAATTTGACTTCCAGTAGCGATTGCAATTTTGCCTCGATCGCGCCCCGAAGCGATTGCAATGGTGTTTCACTTGAATTTGGCCCTTAGTTATGCAAGTGATTTAACATACCATTTTCCTCTTTTTCTAAGTAAGGAAATGTGGGGCAAAGTGAAATGGTAAAATATTTTCACAGTTTGCAGCGCCACTTGTCTAGAAATATTTTAACTATGTTCCTAGACAAATGTATGTAAACTATGTTCCTAGTTGATTCCTGTCAAAAAAAAAAAAAAAAATATAGCTCCAAAGATCAATGAAAAAAAATACTCAAGTAATTTTCAAAATATATATTTGATACCTTTATTGTAAAATTTTGTTTTTCAAAGATATTTCTTGTTATTATAAAATGATTAAATTTTTGCAATTACTGTCGTCTCCTCTTAATTGGATAATGGATAAACAAATACCCCGCTTATACGAATAAAATATCTTTAAAAAAAAACGAATATTTTATACGCCGTATATAGACGCCATGTTAAAGGTCCCTGCTTAATCGAATGTTCAGTGTAATTTGACAAGTGCACGCGGGCAAAGTGGATGGGACAAAGTGGAATAGTTCATTTTGTTTGCTCATGCATTCATTTACTAACTCACGTATGTATTTCTTCATTTATTTATTTATTCACTCTTCTACTTATCAATTCACTCATTTGTTCATTCATTCACTTATTTTGTCTATTTTAGTCATTCATTTCTTTTTCTCATGTATTAAATAATTTATTTATTTGTTTATTTTTTCATTAATAATTCAGTTATTCATTTAATTACACATTGATTTGACGAAAATCAATGTAACTCATCAAATAGAAAATGTTTCGTTATGAAAATATTATTTTTCGCTTTGCCCCTTGGTTTTTTTGAGATAAAAATTTTCCATCGCTACAAAATAACTGCCAGAAGTAAAAAATAAGCTTTTCCCGATAGTTGCATTACAAAAAACATTATTCTTCCTTTATGTACGGTAATTTTCAGAACAAATTTCCAATAGGTTCGTTTTGAAACATGTATGTTATCTTAACTATTTCACTTTGCCCCACACTCCCTACTTGAGTAAAAAAGTTTTGATCTCTCCCGGATTATCCGACTAGGTTACTGGAGCATGCAATTGTATGAGTAGATTTATGTTTATATAAAGAATGACAATCTCATTTTTTTGGCAGACGGACTGCTCAAAATGTATTCCCTGGAAGAAAAGCGACAGCTGAGGAGCATAAACGTGTACAACATGGTAAGTGTCCCACGTTTTGTCGTGTGTGATCTTTCACATGTGTGCAGGTTTCGCTAACATGTATTTTCCCTCGTAGGCTCTCTCTTCTTGTTCTTTGATGGAAGACGATAGGACGGTGGTTGTTGGCTCGTGGGACAACTACGTGTGAGTGCCCTTTTGTCCCGTACTTTCAGTTAATACTGAGTTACTAGTTTTTTCTTATGAGAGGGCCTTCTTGTAACCCTAATGCAGTTCACGTCGGCGTTTCATCTAGTGCTTTCTACCAATCTAAGAGCACAATGGAAAAGTTTTCTTTTAGTCGACAAGAAGGCCTACAAAAACGCATTATCCCTAATTGAATTTCTTTTCAAAAACAAGCACCTTTTTTTTTCCAGATTTACCATAGGGCCTGGACTTCCTTACTACCTTGTTCCCATCGTTTATTCCCTTGTTTGTTTTCATTTTATTCTATGTTAATTTATATATCCAAGACTATTCAAAATTATGTAACCTACTCCATGTGATTCTTCATGTATTTTTTTTTTTTTTTTAAATTTTAAATAAACACGTACGTCATACAGGGCAAACCAAACCGAGAAGATCTTGCAATCATTCGGGCCCTGAATGATGGCGCTTACCCTAACGCATGTGCATAAGGGCGGGCCGAAAAAGACTTTTTGTCTTATTTCGATGATAATTTCTGTGAAAAAGGCTCATTGGAGGGGGGGGGGGGAGAGTAAAAGTGCGCATAAAAATTTTTAAACTTTTCGGTCAATTTTTTGATTTGCCGCAATTGCGTTGGAGTTTGGAAAAAATACAGTTTTTGCGAGATTTGTAGGAAAATATGAAAAGATTTTTTTCTTCTATTTTCGATAACGGGTAGGGCAGAAAATGTGCCATTGAGGGCATAGAAATTGCATAAAAAATTCAAGGTCTGTGGTATAATTCCTTCCTTTTCTACAAATGCCTAGAAGATATGGCAATTTCCTGTTTTTTTTTTTTTTTTCTATGTTTTAAATTAAATTCTGCCAAAACGTTAAAATACTGTTTTTGCCGTACTTGTCTGAAATAACTACATTGTTTGTCACATACAGGGTGTCAATGACTCTGAATAAAAGATAAAATCCACGCCCTTTACTAATGTAAAAGTAATATATTTAATACGACTACGAATACTAAAGGTTAAATTATATTACATGTTGATGTATTATAAGTGTTTCAGTTGTTTGTATGTAACTCTGAATAAGAGACAAAATTCAAGTTCTTTGAAAATGTAAAAGTAATCTATTTAATACTATTATTAATAATAAAGGCTAAACTATAGGGTGTCTACTCCTATCGTGGACAAATAGCTAATTTCTTAACCGTTAGAGATAAGCATATAGTTCATTTAGGAAAAAATCTCTAAATTACGAAAGGAATTTTGGGTCTATTCAATGTTTTTCAAAAAATCAAATTTTGAAAGAGTTACGAAATTTAGATTTTTATACAGCCCCCCAGTCCTATCAATCATATTTAGTAAAACATTCTTGACACTGTAACGTTTAAAACTAAAAAAAAATCACTGTTCTCGACAAAAATTGACCGATTTATGACGTTTTGAAAAATCAAGATTTTGATGGATTTCGCATACGGTCCCTCTCGATGACGTCATGAAATAATGCAAAATCTTGATTTTTCAAAAGGTCATAACTCGGTCAATTTTTGTCGTAGAAGAGTGATTTTTTTTAAGTTTTAAACGTTACAGTATCAAGAATGCTTTACTAAATAGGATTGATAGGACTGGGGGGCTGTATAAAAATCTAAATTTCGTAACTCTTTCAAAATTTGATTTTTTGAAAAACATTGAATAGACCTAAAATTCCTTTCGTAATTTAGAGATTTTTTCCTAAATGAACTATATGCTTATCTCTAACGGTTAAGAAATTAGCTATTGGTCTATGATAGGAGTGGACACCCTGTATATTACATGTTAATGTATTTTAAGTGCATATGTAAAAGCGTATTTTTTTGTTTTTTAAACTAATTAATTTAAAGATTATTTTTGAATTAACTGTTGTGCTGTACAATTTTCAGTGTTATATGTAGGGATGCACCGATAAGCAAATTGGCCGATTACCGATTACCGATTAATCGGCTGAGCCGATTAATGATAAGGATAATTGTTTTTCTACTACCAATTTTACCATCACTGTTTTTTAACTCTTATACAATTCCAAGTTTAGAAATAGTAAGTAATTTATTTCTGGGAGAAGATTTTTTTTTCCATTCTCCTAGTTTTCACAAAATAATTTCAATATTTTATCAAATTTCTTAGAACAAATTTTCATATTAGTGTCAATAATATTATTAATACATTGTTAGTTATTTGTAAGAAAAAAACAGTCGAAAACTTTAACTTTTATTTTTAACTTCCATTGTTAGTATGTTTATTGGAAATAAAAATTTATAAAAAAAGGAGGGGTGGGGGAGTGTGTGGTGAACACTCCAATTTAGGAGTGCTTTTAATTCATATATTTTAGTAATCAGTAGCAATTTAATTCAATACCTTTATTCTTTGAAAATTAGAGGTTATCTGAAAGCACTGTGCTAAGGAGAAAACTATCGCCACATGAAAAATGTTGCATCATTGTCTATGTATATTTATTCAAAGTAGGAGAATTCATTAAAAAAAAACTTTATATCAACTGTGAGGATTATTATTACTGTTAATAAAATTATTCATCATAGTTTCCCAGTGAAAGTATA